>JAVTVY010030997.1:0-11852 GCA_036873755.1 Hanleya hanleyi | reverse complement strand
TGTCACCCTTGGTTTTAGAGAATTCTTTAATCTGACCCTTTGCGTTTGTTTTCTAGGGCATACAAAGGGGAATGAAGATTCAGCTCCAGCCGACAGGTTCCAGAAAAACAAATTCACCTCACGACAGAGAGAACTGAAACGACCTGAAGAGATTCTGAAAGTACGACGGAAAAAAGCGAAACAACATGCATTCCAGCAGAAACGCATGAACAGTAGACACAAGCGGCAATCTATTATTGCAAATAAGGCAAAGAAAAGCTGGAAATAAGTTTGAGAAATTTGTGGATGTCATCGCCAAACTGTTGTAACTGTTTGTGTGATGAAACTTAAGACACTGAGCTGTTAACATTCAGAACTGATGAGAAAATGTTACATTGAATAACATTGTTAAGATCCTTCAATGTCATAAAGTTTTGATATTGAAAATATCATATAGTTGCGTGAATACTTGATACAATCTCGGATGGATCATAGAATGCACACATAGATAGTACTTCTGACCAAGAGTGAGTGAATAGGGTTTAACGTCGCTTTCAACATTTTTTCAGCTATATCACGACGGGGAAGGGAACGGAGGGAAGGGGGAGAGGCAGGGAAACCTACTTGTAACAGAGCAGATCTAATGCTGCCATTTTATAGTGCTGTCCCACTGAAATATCATGCCGTAGGCAGGCATGACACCCCACTCAGTCACATTATACTGACACCGAGCGAACCAGTCCTTGTTCTATCCTCTTAATGCTGAGCGTAAGCGAGGGAGCAACAAGTTCCATTTTTCAAGTCTTAGGTATGACCCGGCCTGGGATCGAACCCAGTACCTACCGCTTACGAGGCCGACGCTCTAACCATTACACCAAACTTGCTATTAACCATGTTATTAAACTGAAGAACATATTCATGGATAAGAACATGTAAACGTATTTCCAATTGCAAGACATCTTCACACACGTTGTTCTGGGTCAAGACAAATCTCGTTCTGCTCTCATTTAAGGATGTCCGTTGGTGGTAAATCAAAGTAATTAACTTTTTGAATAATGTGTGTTTTTGCATTCATAATTGTGTAATATGAGGAAAAACAAAGAAAAAATTATATTTTGGTGTGTGTTTATGAGCTGTAGACACTGTTTAATGGACTGACCCATACTCCATTTGATAACACAGAAGACAAGGGGAATACCTCAGGTTTTGAAGCATATTCCTGGAAAAAATCATATAAATAGTATTTAACTTTTTATTATATTCTAACTGTCTGAAGATGATCACAATGTCTATCAAAATTCATCAAATTTGATTAATGTTGAAGTGCAAAATTCTTGGCTAGAAGACTCTCAAAGGAAATGCCTATCTCTTAACCGAGGAAGGGGAGATAACCCAATAGGAAAAACAGACAAAATGGCCACCAAACCCCAAAATCACCAGCGACCATCCTTAACAGGTGTGGCCTGAGTTATGGATACCCAAATTTGTTGCTCAAATCTACACCTGCTGTTGCTAATGGCCTTATCTCCCTTTAGAAATATCCTTATAAATAGTTAAAACGAAAAGTTGTCTCCCCTTAGGGAGCTCTCTCAGCCCAGCTAGGTTACTTAAGCTCTGCCCCCTGTAAATTCTAATTCATGCCGTTCGTGTCGGCAGTTTTGGTCTAGTTTGGATGCTTACACTCATGCAAGGTCACCTTTGTTACCGTCAGCCACGTGTTTAGAGTGTCTAAGTTGGGATGTTACCGCCTGGTGGAATTATGCCCAGGCTTGACGAGCGTATTTATTACGGGTTACGGTAGACCCTGCTTTATCTGCGGACGAAAGACGCCAAAATGAAATTGCTCTTGTCGGAGATTTCAAATTTTAACGAAGATCTTTCTGGTTTCTTGTTTGGATTTATCGCATAGATTTAGTCCAGCCAGCTTCTATTAGAATCCCTTTCAGTGGGTCTGTTTGTACGAGAGGATAATGTTAAAATCCTAGACAGTTTAGAACCGGTTGGTAAAGGCTTGTGTGGCATGTTTGTGCACAAACCCGTTTCTTTGTTTGGACAACAAAGGATTCTGTCCAAAGCCCGGCTTTCTCGACCGCTCTTTTGTTATCGGGAACGTGTGTCCCGGTGACACATCTGAACTTTGATCGCTGGTGAAAGCGACTGATCTGTCCAGAGTACTCAGTGTGTAAGCCTGTCCGGCTGGGATATATTTATGACGATGAAACTGTACGAAAACGAACAAAAGATTTTTGCTTCAGGGGTCGGCCTGTAGTCCAGTCCATTGGAAATAGAAATGCTTCAACTAGTTTCTGCAGGGAAATTGTATTCTCGCTGTTTTAAATGATAACGCATTCATTTTCCGTTGTTGTTGTTGTTGTTGTGTTTCGGACTTTTCAGTTTTTGGTAGTTTACTACTATGCATACAGTTCATTGTTCCTACCAAAATTTATTCTCTTGTTATATCAAGTGTTATTCTGTTTATTTGATATCTTGTGATCAAGAGAGAGGTTTTTCTCTGTCTTTTATTCTTACGTTGTTGTTGTTGCTGCGTTTGTCTTCGTCGCCACAAGTCAAAGCTATACACTAGTCTACCACGTCTTTGTCAAATTTTAATGAGCCTACCTTATTACTCTCTTTGTGTATTCAAGGGTGTGTTGATCAAGAAAAGAGATCACGAGATTGTTTATTAAGAAATTGTGCTATTCTTTGGAACACATTTTTCTGCTAGTAAATATTGCATTGTGATATATTTATGCCCCCCCTCTAACTAGAGGGGGGGCATATAGCGATCGCTTTGTCCGTCCGTCTGTCCGTCTGTCCGTCTGTCCATCCGTCTGTCCGTCTGTCCGTCCGAATTTCTTGTCCGGGCAATATCTCGGTTAATATTTGATGGACAGGATCGAAACTTGCATGGAATGTGGCCAGTGGCTCGTAGTTGTGCAGCGTGGAGTTTTTTCCGAGTTCGGGTATAATTTTCAAGAGTTATGGCCCTTTTTCTGAAATCTCTGTGAATGGGACTTGTCCGGGCTGGATCTTGGTTAATATTGTATGGACAAGTATGAAATTTGCATGATATGTGGTCAATGACCCACAGTTGTGCAGCGTAAAGTTTCTCCACGCTTCGCTTATATTTTCAAGAGTTATGGCCCTTTGTTCCTGAATTCTCTGTGAATTGGGACTTGTCCGGGCTGGATCTCGGTTAATATTGTATGGACAATTATGAAATTTGCAGGATGTGTGGTCAGTGCCCTGTAGTTGTGCAGCGTGAATTTTCTCCGCGTTTCGCATGTATTTTCAAGAGTTATGACCCTTTTTTCTTCAAATCTTTGTGAATTGGGACTTGTCCGGGCTGGATCTCGGTGAATATTGTATGAACAATTATGAAATTTGCAGGATATGTGATCAATGCCCTGTAGTTGTGCAGCGTGAAGTTTCTCCGCGTTTCGCCTATATTTTCAAGAGTTATGGCCCTTTTTTCTTCAAATCTTTGTGAATTGGAACTTGTCCGGGCTGGATCTCGGTGAATATTGTATGAACAATTATGAAATTTGCAGGATATGTGATCAGTGCCCTGTAGTTGTGCAGCGTGAAGTTTCTCCACATTTCGCCTATATTTTCAAGAGTTCTGGCCCTTTTTTCTTCAAATCTTTGTGAATTGGGATTTGTAGGGCTGCATCTCGGTTAATATTGTATGAACAAGTATGAAATACGCATGATATGTGGTCAGTGACCCATAGGTGTGTAGCGTGAAGTTTCTCTGTTTTCGGTTATATTTTCAAGAGTTATGGCCCTTTATTTAAACCTAAGTGAATGGGATATATTTATTTGTCCAAGCTGGATCTCCGTCCATAACTGATTTGAACCAGGAAAATGGCTATATTATATGTTATTCTACATTCCAAAGCAGACAACATAGGTCCTGAAGTATGAAATTGCCCCCAAAACAGTGAATTGGGTACAAAATTCACTGATCGCTTCATAATTTCACCACAATATACTCCCAAGGAATGTAGGTCTCATAACCAGGTCACATTTTCGGATTTGGCGAAAGCCCTGGCGACAATCTTGCATCGAAGCATCGTATTATCACTTGTTGCTTGATATTTGGAATATGTATTATGTGAGACATGGCAAAAAAGTGACTGAAACAGAATTTTTATAATTATCCAAATTAGGCCTCCACCAACCAATAAACTTAAGAACAGAACAATGGCGGGGCAGTGTCAGATTAAAGTGGAAGGGGGGGCATACAATTGAGCAATCTCTGATTGCTTCCTTCCTGTGTTATTTTTCACAACCAAATTTTCCTATCGGTATACTGAATTAGATTTACAATTCAAATTGAGTTGAGCTTTAATTTTATTTTCTTCTTTCTGAGAAATTAATATTATTAGCTGGAGTGTGAGTTTATTTCTCCGGGAAGTCTTTAGAATTGTTCTCGTTCGACGACGCGTAGGGTGTTTATTGATCTTTCCCTGGTCTGTTGGCCGGGCAAAGATCAAGCCTGAAGTTACTCAATCATCTGCTTGGGACAGCATAAGATTGTTTCCATCGGGCGGTCTTCTTGTACTTCGTAAGTTACTCAATCACTCGTCCGAGAACGATTACCGGTTACAGCCTAGTAAGAAGAACGACACACAGCTCCTAAGCAATGTTCTTTGTCGTTTTTCTCCTCGACAGCTTCGTCCAAACATCTTTTGGTCTACAGCATTTGTTGGTCAATTCAAATTGTGAAATTTAATGACCTTAGTTTATCTACCGGCAAGTCATCAAAATGCAATTGCTCTCTTCGGGGAATTTTAAATTTTATTGAAGATCTTCCTAGTTTACGTTGGATGTATCTTTGTGTTGATGTCGGGGTTGCTGCTACCGGGCGGAGTTACGCCCACGATTAACGCAAGGAACAATGATTGTGTTCTTCATCTCCTCTGCGTTTCAAATCTCATTACAGTTTTCGCGAACTACGGCTGTTTCGTTCGGACTCCTTTGTGACTTTTCGAGTTTCGGGTTCATAGTTTTCGGATTCAACTTCAGTTGTTTTTCCTTCTACGTCGTTCTTGTTCGCCATAACGTCGTTCCTGTTCACCTAAACATCGTTTCTCGTACATTTAAAAGTTTGTACCCTGCTCCATTGTGAGCGTATATGTACAATAAATTGAACTGAATTGAAAAAAAAATACTGGGGAAATCACTACACCGTTTCTCACGCAACGCCTTTCTCGTTCGCATTACGTCGTTTCTGTTACATCTCTACGACGTTCCATTACGCCGTCACGTCGTTCTCGTACATCTGTACGTCGTTCCTGTTCGTCGTTCACGTACGCCTCAGCACGTCGGTCATATTGTCTGTTCGTCGTTTCTCGTACACCTCAACGCCGTTTTTTCCGTACGTCGGCACGTCGTTCTCGTACATCTGTTCGACGTTCCCGTACGCCATAACGCCATTCACCACGTCGTTCTTTTATACCTCCTTATCAGGGCCGTCAAGTTCGACAGATCTAGATCTTTCTCTTGAGCGCCTTAGAGGCTTCGACGTTTGTTCGCCTGCACGTCTCTCGACTTTGGTGTTTTTCGTCTTTTAGTCGGTATTCTACCTTCTGACAATTCGGTTGATGCGTCTTCATTATCGCTTGGTTGACCTCCATCGTTTTGCGAGATGCATATCTTCTTATACCCATTCATCCTCGTCTTCGGCGTTTCTTACGATTCACCATCGACGGTCGTCGGTTTGAGTGGCAAGTCCTCCCGTTCGGAGTCAACATCGCCCCTTTTATCACTGTGCTAGTCATGGCGTTTTTCTCCATCTCGGGGTTTTCACATCGAGGTTTACTTAGGTTCGTCGTTACTTTGGGGGCAGTTTTTCGACACTCTCCATCAAGTGCTTCGTCCTCGTATAGACCGTTGGACCAGTGTTTAGACATTGGCATTATAGTTTTGTCATCAACTCATAGGGCTATTCATTCCTATGCAGGACCTTACTCATTACGGTCGTCTCCTAGTTCGGTCGCTGCAGTGCCATCTGTCTTATTTACAGACGTCCTCCCTCAATCCATTAGTGCCGGTATTGACGTCTCTACATCCACATCTGATTTGGTGGCAGTCCCGCCACTTCGTCATGCGGGGAGTTCCTTTCCGGCAGATAGTCTAGGTTGGATGCCAGACTTCACATCAACCTTCTGGAAATGAAGGCAGTCATCCTAGCAGTTCAGCATTGGAGTTGGCGTCTCGTGAATTCTCCCTTCTCATCGCTACGGACAACTCTACTGTCAGTGCTCACATCAACAAGATGGGTACCAGTCATAAAGATGGGAGCCCAGTCATAAAGATCCCACACCAGATGAAACATTGACAAAGGTCAATGTTTCGTCTGGTGTGGGATCTTTATGACTGGGCTCTCATTCATCACTGTCATCTCAATGCTCGCCATGTTCCGGGTCGGCTCTTTGTTTTAGCGGACCACCTTTCTCGCCCCGACACGTGCTTCAGATCGAATGGCACTTCATCCGGAGGTCTTCCGCCAGATCTGCAGCATCTGGGAGACCCCCCTTGATCGACTTGTTCGCGACGAGGAACTATGCACAGTTCGCCCTCTTCGTCAGTCCGATTCCGGACCCTCATGTTTTCGCCATCGACGCCCTTTCAATCAACTGGGACTACTTCCTGGCTTATGCCTACCCACCCATGGCCCTGTTTCACGAAGTTCTTCTTTAGATTTCTCAGCACGACTGCGTCATTCTGCTCGTGGTTCCGTGGTGGCCTCGTCGTCAGTGGTTTCCGGTACTGGTTCCACTTCTCACTGCTCCGCCACGTCGTTTTCCAGTTTGGCCCAGCCTGTTGCGTCAACCTCACGGGATAATACATCACAACCCGCGGTGGCTCAACTTACACGTCTGCAGACTATCCAGAGTGCACTTACAGTCCAAGGATTTTCAGCAGAAGTTGCACAGACGATGGTTTCAGCCAATCGATCTTCCACATCGCAGCTCTATCAATCGAAATAGGCCAATTTCGCCTCCCGACTCTGCCTCTCTTTCCTTAGTAGCTGACTTCCTCCTTCACCTACATCGTGATAAGAAGTTTCAAATCAGCGCCATTGAGGCGTACCGGTCTGCTTTGGCTAGGGTTTTACGTTTTTCGACCGGCACCGATATTAGTCTGAATGACAATATCTCTGCTCTCCTACCTGCTTTCGCCTTACAGTCTCGCCATACTCGCCAGCTGTTACCGAAGTCGGATTTTGGTGTGGTTAGTAGTAGTCATTAAGCAACCTAGCGCTTTTTTTCCCCGGATGTAACTATGACGTCACAACTTGATGGTTTGTAACGAGGCTTTTGATTGGTTGAGCTGTAAGTGTGAGGATGAATTTGATTGGTTGAGGTGTCGGCCATGTTGTAAAGCAAGATGGCGGCTGTCGGCCATGTTGTAAAGCAAGATGGCGGCGTGGTTCGGGAATGTTCGGGCATGTTCGGGTTGTCGGGCATGTTGTAAAGCAAGATGGCGGCTGTCGGCCCTGTTGTAAAGCATTTCGGACATGTTCGGGCATGTTCGGGTTGTCGGCCATGTTGTAAAGCAAGATGGCGGCGTGGTTCGGGCATGTTCGGGCATGTTCGGGCAAAAAAAAGTTCCGGCAAAAAAAAAAAAAAAAAAAATGTATTCATGCGCGGTGATGCGGTTTGGCCGTGGTTTTGGCGGTGATTCGGTCTCGGGAAAAAGCTTCCGCGGAGGAAAAGTAGTCCCTAGATAAAATGGTCCGATGGGGTCGAGTGAGGTATCAAAGTGAAGGTTAGGTGAAGGAGCATCTAATGGGCTGGGTGTGGGGTTGAAATATCGTCATTCTGCGCATGCGCGGCGGCCGAAGGGTATGGAAATAGCCTTTTTGGAGCTAGGGGAGCCCCTAAGGGTCCGATGGGGTCGAGTGAGGTATCAAATTGAAGGTTAGGTGAAGGGGCATCTGATGGGCTGGGCGCGGGGTTGAACTATCGGCATTCTGCGCATGCGCGGAGGCCAAAGGGTATGAAAATAGCCTTTTGGAGCTAGGAGATTGACTACTGGTCCAGTGGGGTCGAGTGAGGTATCGATGTGAAGCATTCGTGAAGGGGCATCTGATGGGCTGGGTGTGGGGTTGAAATATCGGCATCCTGCGCATGCGCGGTGGCCCAAGGGTATGGAAATAGCGGTTTTGGAGCTAGGGGAGTCCCTAATGGGCCAATGGAGTCGTATGAGGTATCAAAGTGAAGCATTCGTGAAGGGGCATCTGATGGACTGGGCGTGGGGTTGAAATATCGGCATTTTGCGCATGCGTGGTGACCCAAGGGTATGGAAATAGACGTTTTGGAGCTAGGGGAGCCCCTAATGGTCCAATGGGGTCGAGTGAGGTATCAAAGTGAAGCATTCGTGAAGGGGCATCTGATGGGCTGGATATGGGGCTGAACTATCGGCATTCTGCGCATGCGCGGTGGCCCAAGGGTATGAAAATAGCCGTGTTGGGAGCCCCTAATGGACCAATGGGGTCGAGTGAGGTATCAAAGTGAAGCTTATGTGAAGGGGCATCTGATGGGCTGGGTGTGGGGTTGAACTATCGGCATTCTGCGCATGCGCGGTGGCCCAAGTGTATGAAAATAGCCGTGTTGGGATGTAGGGGAGCCCCTAATGGACCAATGGGGTCGAGTGAGGTATCTAAGTGAAGTATTCGTGAAGGGGCATCTGATGGGTTGGGTGTGCGGTAGGAATATCATTCTGCGCATGCGCAGATGCAATACGGAGGTCTCGTCCAATCAGAAGCGAGTATTTCAAATCCGTCCCAGAGCTCTCGTCCAATCAGAAGCGAGTATATTGACCCGGTGCATTATGGGACATATCCAAGATGGCGGCACGTATGTTCAAGATGGCGGCACATCCGGTGTCGAAAACTGGCCATTTTGTCGGATGTGGTCACTTAGTGTCGAAAACTGGACCCTGTATGACGTCACTTCCGGGCTTTTCACTAAAAACTACATCCAAACATAGAAGAGTTCCTAATGTTTCCTCTTAGACGTCCGTATGTTCAATCGCCGGTGGGTTTTCCCGCCCCGCCCCAGCGCCCCGCAGCGCGAGCGCGCGCGCGCGAGTTCTCCGAAAGTGCGCGTCATCCCCGGCAGTGCGCGCGCGGACGCGGGTCAAAAGGTCAAAGGGTCACCTCCAGGTCAGACGGTCCAATGTCCAATGAGACAATGTTGCGAGGTGTGAGTGAGTGCAAGAATGTATTCATCCGCGGTGATGCAGTCATGTCTGGCGGTGATTCGGTCTCGGGAAAAAGCTTCCTTGCCCAATGCCTATGGACTTTACCGAAGATACACGGACTTTAACGAAAAGACACGGACGTACACGAAAAGACGCGAAGGTGAACGCCATTGTGGGAAACCTCCCACAGACAGGTCAGTACATGCATTTCTATGTTGTTCACGCATAATAAAAGGGTTGATCTGTAATCTGTGTTGTTGTTGTTGCTCCCTTTTTTTGGACTAACCCATCAGAATAGTACGTATCACGGACTATACCCGTAGAGCTACATCTGGTCTATAAAACACGTCCCTCTGGATCCCACACCTTCATTTCTACAGAGCCATGGCGGAGACCCAGCCCCATGCGACTCGCATTTTACAGTATGCCACCCTGGTGAATTCATTCACGGGTTACCGAGCAGTGGTCCGGTCCATGTTTGCAGATGGCGACGACAACGAGGGACGACGCCAGATCCTGAACGAGTTCACAGAAGCGGTCCTCCACAGATTGCACTCGATGGAGAGGCGTGCCATCACTCACCACTACTGGACTATGACAGCCATCCTTGATGCTCGGGCTATGGACCACGAGCGCTCACGCCGCAACCAGCACCGGCTGGTTGGCCTCATACTAGTCTGTGCCCTATTCACCCTGGCGCTGTGGTATTGACACTATAAATACCAGGGTCAGACAGAGTGTGTGTCATTCACCGTTCGACATTTGGACCAAGCATGTCATCCGTCCTACGAGCCATCCTCCCCCTTACACCTTACCAGGTGGGATTATACGTTTATGAAGATTATGTGACTCTGGTGGAAGATAGTGGCGGGGATTGGAGGGCGTCCCCTGAGACTTTATCGAATACGGTGACACTACAGCGTGATGGGTGGACTAAGTTTAAACGGGTGTTGAGCGGAGAGTTAGACGGACACCTGATCCACCTGGACAAGGCCAACTACGTATACCATACTGCGCTCTACCCACGGGTGGCACGCTACCAAGAGCCGGCTCGAAGTTTCCTCCTAACTCCCTCTCTGTGGTCAGCCTTGGAGAAAATAGGCCCTCTGGTGGACCAGTTATTTATACCCGACGATCGATCACCCCACCAATTGGCATGGGCTCATGCTATCGAACACGCACTAGATGAACCTAATGAAAAAAAAGCGGATGGAGAAAATACTATATGTATAGAATGCGCAGAGGCTGGAATGACAGTGTCACCTCATGAAGCCACCCACACACACACATGACGGGCCAGAACGATGAAGAAGAAGAAAAAATCCGTGATGAAGCCGCGGGGCCAATGGCTGAACCCCATGAACAACTACATGAACCCGACGACGATGCCATTGATTACCCGGCTAGACTCAGTCAGCCCAATGACATGACCACCTGATCCTTTGATCTCACGGTGTTCTCCCTATAAATACGGGAGACAGTGAAATCTGGTACCATTCACGTACTGACCATGACGGAGCATATAGTACTGGCGTATTTCAGCTTGACCCCCGAGGTTTTCCTGCACGTGTATGCGGATAAGGTCGATATCATGGAGGAGGTGGTGGAGACACGGACCCTACACAACCGTGCCCGGCTCACATTCGTCTGTCCCGGGAGGGCTGGACCAAATTCAAACGGGTGTTGTCTGGTGAACTGGACGGCGACCTCATCCACTTGTGTCACGATGTGTACATTCGACGCGGCCCTTTCTTTGCTCAATTGGCTCGGCTAGATGGAGGTACAGTGCATTTTACCCTTCACCCTGATCTATGGTCTGCATTGGAAGATGCCGTGGTGGATGTGGATGAAGTGCTTATCAAGCGGTCATCAGACGAGTTGGACTGGTCATTGACCATGGCCACTGTGGAAGTCCACGAAGAAAATCAGAAAGAAACTCAGGCCCAAGATATACCCGTTATAAATAAACGATAGAGCCAGGGTCCATCATCATTTTGTCACCATGAAGCGCTGGGAGAAGGTGTTGGATAACTTATACTACAGTCCCGACAGTCCGGCAGCCTATAGTGCATTGTCGGCTCTCTATCGAGCGGCCAAACCCCAGGGGATACAACGTGCCCAAGTCCGAGATTGGTTAAGAAGACAAGACACCTATACCTTACATCGATCTGTCCGTCGCCATTTTCTACGGAACCGGGTCATCGTGGGAGGAATAGATGCCCAGTGGCAAGCGGATTTGGTCGATATGAGCGCCTTTGCCAAACACAACGATGAGAATCGGTATATCTTGACGTGCATCGATATCCTATCCAAGTATGCGTGGGTGGTACCCATCCGGACGAAAACGGGGGCAAATCTCATAGCGGCGTTCAAAGGCATCTTCAAGACCGGGCGCAAACCTTTGTATTTGCAAACCGACGAAGGCACGGAATTCCTCAACAGACCGTTCCAAGCCTTTCTCAAGAAACAGAAGGTATTTTTCTTCCATACGTACAACGAGACCAAGGCTTCCGTGGTGGAAAGGTTCAACAGGACAAGGCCGCATGTATAAATATTTCACCTATAAGAATACAAGGCGGTACATCGATGTTCTCCCGAAACTGGTGAAGGGTTACAATCGAGCCTATCATCGAAGTATAGAGAGAGCCCCCATTACG
>JAVTVY010030996.1:0-129025 GCA_036873755.1 Hanleya hanleyi | reverse complement strand
AATATTAAAGGGATATGAAACGTACCCCGACATCAAAGGCGCCGCCGCGAGCCCACGCTGAATGTATGTCTCGCCTGCCAGGTCTCGCGCTTTACGCGCGTGAGCCTTTGCATCGCCTAGTTTTCGTCACGAATTCATTCCAGATTTTACCAGATATATAGACGTTCTTCTGCAGTCAGATTATTTGATCGAGACGGGTACTATTTTGAGAGAAGAAACTTTTGAGGGGTTTTCATCGAAAAGATGCATATTTTCATGACAACTTTCGACCGCTCTGCGCTGCCGATAACTGAGCGGCTGGAGCGGCAAGGAAAAACTCATTTTTTCCCTTCTTTGTGATCAAACTTCTCATTTATCTCAATTTTTGAAGTATATCTGTGCTAGTTTTTACAAAATATGCAAGCATGTCATTGACAGTACGCAATGTTTTAATTTTCCATTTTCGTTTTTGTAAAAATTGCTCGTGAAAATCGTAAAAATGCCAAATATGTAGAATTCTTAACAAATCTCACAATTCTTGTACGTTTTTGTGATTGAACTACTCTTTTGAGTCATATGTTTTTTTAGATTTTTTTTCTCTGTGCACTAGTTTTGTTTCTTGTCGTTTGCATGATATATTCCTTTTGCCACTCGTTAAGCTGTAAAGGATTTTTTTGGTCACCAATCTTGGCCTAAATTGAGTTGACTGGCGTTCACGTTAATGGAGCCTTGTTGACAAGCACGTGTATTCGCCCAGCATTGACCAGCGAAACAGGGCGGGACTCGCAGCGAAGCACACGTGACGGTCTTTTGCGCACAAAAGCCAATCAGTGACGAGGCGTACTAATTAACCAATCACTAATCACTCATTAACATATCAATTAGCGAGACAAACCCTAGTTCAAAGAGAGGAGCCGCGTTTCATATCCCTCTATACTCGTCCCAGATTTAGACTCCTCCACATACACAAGTCCAATTCGAGGTGTGCACGGAGAAGCCGACTTGTGTATGAAGATGGAGCCTATGAGGCTATAGCTATCTATTTGATTTCTCTTAAAGTTTGGGGTTGTGAAACTGATCAAAATTGTATTAAATTTAGCCGGTCAAGTTTAACGGGGGGGGTGGGGGAGTATGGCGAGCAGTTTCAGTATTTAATCGGTTATTTGACATATGTAAAAAACTTTTGCACATATGTCAAAAAGATTTCATCATATGTGTAAAGGAATTACATATATTTATTAAAGTGCGCAATTAGTCCACATGTGTTGGAGAGTTTTAGAAATATGTTGAACAGTTTTACAGTTTTCAATATGTTGAAAAATTTTATCAATGTCTAAAACTTTTGCATATATGTCCAAAACGGGGGGGGGGGGGTTACAGGTGGAATTTTTTTGTACATATAGGTGCAATACTTTTCAACATATATGGAATAACCGATTAAATACTGAAACGGCTTGCCATAGGGAGGGAGTTGTGAGTGAAATTAGAACATTTGGCGTGTACATATATCAATGGCAACTCATGACGTTTGCTACACAAGTAAATGTGTATTAAACCGTTGGTATGTCATTACTTAAACGTGCTGCCGTTTAACGTACAGACGTTTATATATGTCCGACTGCTTGCGTGATTTAATTGTTATACAGCAATATCTATTTACAACTAAACTTTCAAAGAAACCTTTCTACGATGTTTCTAAAGAACATTCTCCCTTTGCGTGCAGAGATAATGAAAAACATTCTTAAAGGGACGACTGTTCGTATATCGTCCATTCACCTCCACGCATTCCCCCCTCCGTCATTATCCGCATGGACTCACCCAGGTAAACCGCTTGCTGCTCGTGCTGGACTTGTGCCGGGCGAATGTCGAGGCGGGTCCAATTTCGGACGTGACGGAGACAAAGCTTAAACCTGTCCAAGCTTTGTGAAGCTTTGTGGCACAGCGGTCCTCAGGTGTATCAAAGCCTACAGTCCATTCGTATGAGAGTACAAGACAGATGTCGCTAGGTAAACAACACCATTCGGTCAGATATTTAGATTAACTTAGTCCGTATTTTTGCGAATTCATGCGCTTTTAATAATTCGTATATGATATTTTACGTAGCTGACAATCTGAATGATATCGTACTACGCTCATCCTGATGGCGATTTTCGTGCATCATTGAACACAACGATATACTTTTCTAGAGAGAGAAGCACAATCGCACAGATTTGAACACTGTCACTTCAAAACTCGACCACACGTAACAGATTGAAATATCCAAGTCCATGTGAGCAAGCGTTTTCCCAGGTAAATATTCTTTCTAGTCCTATTGACTTGATAACATGATGTATATTATTATCTGGTTTGTATACTCATACTTTTCTTTGTCTATCTCGGACTGTGGAAATCAATGTTGCTAAAGAATTGATATATATGTTGGTATCGTTATTTGTGACTCAATTTAGGTACACCAAGATGGTAAATCAGAGTGATATTATATCTGAGTTTACTGAGATTGTTTGTGACTATGCCCTCGTACTACATCCGATGAAAAACTGGACAATTATATTTGCCTTTGAATTACTAAAAATGTTCTTGTCTTCGTCAGTCAGCAATCATTAATTACTCTGAGGTTGATTAGTCTGTGTAATTAAGTCGTGTCTTCACTAATGGGGTTTTTACTTTCCATCATAAAACGGGTCTAGATCGACTTCTATAGCCTTTTATATCCATACGAGGTCATGGATAGCGATTTACATTCAAAAACCGGTCTGTAATATTTTACTTTTTGTATCACGGAATGTTATGAAACTTAATTTTTATATAGAAGTTATTTGGAAAAATGTTGTCACACCGTATAAGCTGCTATATCCCTCCACAGGACCACAGTTTCCATCTTTAGCATGAATAGCCAGTCAATTTGTATAATTGGCACCCTCGATTATATATACGGTGCATATAATCTCTGGGATAACAATTAACATAGGACGCAAGATCAATGGACCTACATGTATATAGTGTTAAATGAATAAACAAAATTGGCATATGACAACTATGGACAGGAGGCGGGAATGGAATGTATAGTTTTGACACTTTCACACGGATCCAGATTTCCGGGGGTTTTCTGAATTACAACACACAGCTCTGTATTGGACTGAGAACATTGATTATTACTCAAACTCGGGCTACTTTTCTTCCATTCATTAAGGTCACCATATCTTTGAAAGGAATCGAGCAAAACAACAAAACCCCACAGGATTATAATAAGTTATAGGGTCAGTCCTCAAAGTGTTGCGTGTACCTTTGAGTATCGACTGATGGCTTAGTCCTGATTCTGTGCCGCTTGTCTCATGCCAAACGTGATACGTATAATTAAAAAATTCAAATGATACGAGCTAACTTTTGATCAACTTAATTAGCTCTGATATATACATTGAATTATCGACATCACATGGAGAAATAAAGTACAATGTTCAATATAACTTCTCAATATACGGTCTTGACCATGCATGGTTGTTTTGAGTCAAGTTATCCCAAGTGGATGCCTTGCAGTACACTCTTAAAATGAAAGTGTTGTATTTAACATCATAAATGTCCAAGGAGTGACAACATCGGAAAGTGTTGAGAAAAAGTGTTATCCAACATTCTAGTGCTGTCTCGGGAGCAATATAACACTTTACATGTGATAAATTCAGCATTGTAAAGTGTTGTATTACTCCTGATACCGCACTATACTGTTGGATATAACACTTTCTTTACACTTTCTGAGAGTGTTTTTATATAACATTGTCACTCCTCGGACATTTATAATGTTAAATTTAACACTTTAATTTTAAGAGTGTACATTACGTGACGACATTATATATCTTGGACGGTCCCACGGTATACTGAGAGTCTCTACTATATATGTTGAACGTGCGTAATACATGGTGTTCCCTTTGATAATCTATACTGATGTGACCAGACCAGGTAAAGAATTACCTTCAGTGACCCTTCTCACGCGCTGAAGGAAACTCTATACCCTGTGAATGTCTTAAGATCCAGGTATGACTTCTCGACAAGGACCATGAGTATTGACTAAGTGGCACAGTGTTAATGGCGCATTAGGTATTCGGTCCTGGGAGATTTAACTCGGCGAGCAATGATCTTTTGCAACTCTTTTTGGGCGTTGACTTTGAAAAATTGAATGGTACAGTGTCAAAGGAGTCTCAATATTATTCATTTGGACTTTCAAGTTATACGAATTCCTTATTACGGAATTACACGTGGAAATTATACTTTATAACCTTTTGTACACAGATCCAGAGATGACAGTTGCAATATCATGATACGGTGCAAGCAAAGTATCAAATTGTGTGGATTTTCTTGCATACAAGACCTGTAGCCCGAAAACATCGGCTAAGGAGTCTATTTTTTTTAATTTTTGGTTGTTGTTGCTGACCCCTAGGAATGCCACGTCCCCTTACCTATTTTCCCCTATCACAGCCAGAGTTTCTGGGTTAACAAGACCTGTTACCTCATCGACCTATCATTATAGTCTCAAGTGTTATACGGTTGCTTCCTTGGTAGCTGCGAACTTTTATGAAGCACAGTGGCTCTGCGGGTGAAGATAAACTCCCCTGAGAACCGTGGTAAATGAGGCGTTATAAGTCACTGTCCATGACATCTCTGCCCACAGAAGCGTTAACCACTGACAATAGCAGTGCGAGAACACAAGAATGTCCTGTGCAATGCACTCTTTGTATTTTTATTTTTTTTTCTGCTGGGTCAGTGGTAAACAACTCCTATGTAACTCAACGTAATTCGTCTGATGTTCCATTGAATTTTGGTGCCGTAGATCCCTAACTTTGGATGGCCCCGGAATTCTTCTGTACATGTCACCCTAATGTGAAGTGAAACAACGTATTGTTAAATCGAAACTGGGATACAATATAGTATATTTATTTCGGATCGAAACAAGACATTTGCACTTTATGAAACCAAAATGTACGCTGTCGTTATGTTATTGATAAAAGGTGAGGAATTAGGTAATTGTGTTCTTGCATCTACAAATACCCAGAATTATATCTTCTAATATTTTTTACACCAAATGGGCCCGAGATTCGACATCGCCGTCATCCACAAAATACTCCGTCGAAATAGAGCGACAATCGCATCGTGTAAAGGCATGGTTAAACCATCTTCATTTTATCAAGCCAATTTCTGCGTTCTCACTTCGAACCTGCCTTGATTTATCTGCCACCTTCCGAGGTGTAAATTTCACCTATGAACGAGAGACGAACCAATCAGAACCTACACGCCGATTGTGTGTAGAGTGACATCATCCTCAAGTAACGGCGTCATTCCTACTAATATGTTGGTAGTGTTGGCCCAATGTATAGGTCAGCCAATGAATAACAGTCTTCTATGACACATTTCGAAATTCAAATGTTTTCGAGGTCAGTGACGTCTCATGTCTGTTTATAAGTTCTTCGAACATTGAAGGGGGCCAGATATATCAAGGGAAGTTCGAAATGGGAATGTAGAAATTGGCTTGATAAAATGAAGATGGGTTAAACGGGCGACGATCTCCTTTCTTGCCACTGTTTATAAAGGATTCCATCAAATCTATCTCTTCAGACCACACAGACTCGCCTGTTCTGTAGGCCCAAGGAAAGAGGGAAGACATTCACACTGAAACGTGCCAAACTGATAACTGAAAGTAATCAAGATTAGGTTCATCCTTCAGGCAAACAATAGATTACAAAAGCCTGGATATCGTCACCTCGTTGACAATGCTGTCAATTGTGCGCCGCCACGTTTTCGATCGGCACACGAGACTCCGCGTGCGTGAATTTGCTTATCGTAAATGTTCGAATCAACGCGTATTGGAATAGTACTTTGAATGGTAGCTTTATGATGACGGAGGTAATTCGAAAATCAACTACGCGCATTTTTACACGCGACTTGGGATTGTTCGAAACAAACCACGAACAATTAGAAGGATGGTGCACATGTTTGTGCGCCATTTACGGATGACCGCTGGTGGCAAATCAAAGTAATTAACTTTTTGAATAAGGTGTGTTGTTGCCTTCATAATTGTGTAATATGAGAAGAAAAAAAACAAAGAAAAAATATAGGTTGATGTGCATTTTTTAGTTGTAGGCAACGTTATGTGGACTGACCAATGCTCAATTTGATAACCCAGAAATCATATAGGGAATAACCCTAGTTTTGAAGCAGGATTTAACTTTTTCTTATATTCTAACTGTTTGCAGATAATCACATTGTCTATCAAAGTTTATCAAATTGGACGGATGTTGGTGTGCAAAATTCACGGCTAGAAGGCTTTTAAAGGAAATCCCTATCACTTAACCTAGGAAAGGGAGATAACCCAATAGGAAAAACAGGCAAAATGGCTGCCAAAGCCAAAAACCACCAGCGGACATCCTTAATTGGTTAAAATCTGACATCATTGGAAGAGATTACATCTTCCGGCTTTCGAATTAATATAGGAAGGGAGTTACACTTAACTTTGTATCCTTAGGGCTCATCCAACCCTGTATTTATCCCGATTCTAATGCTCCGATCCGCCTCCATTCTCTAGACGAAGAACTAAACATTCTCGTGTGGGATTTTCAGACATATTCCGTCCCAGAAGACACAAATGTCAAGGTCACATAGAACTTCAACTTCTGAGCATCCTCAAGTCCAGACGTGTTCAATTTTCCGACACACTTCTCGATGAGTGTTATTTCTGAGATCACAATTCACTATCAAGAAAAGTCCTCTCGCGTGTCTCGTATATCATTAGTGTTGGAATGGCATTGATCAGAGGTGTCGAAGTGTCAAAATTCTTGCACGTGGTTTGTAACCTCATACATACTTCTCTCCTTGTACTGATCGATTTTAATAAATTCCTTTGTGCGGGTGCCAAATCTTTCTTCATTTCATCGCCAGTTATGTTAAGTGTTGTTGACACCACGTTCAATTTCACGATCACGAACCTGGAAAACCGTATATGCAGTTGTCTACATACACTCGAACCTAGTATGGCCCATTGAAAGACAGCCTACGGTAAAAAGTGCAATGTCTACATTACTAACAGGCTTTGCGACATTGATTCCTTCTAGACAGAGCACCACACGATACCGAACAAGATTTAACCGATTCACTAGTATATTCATTTCTCGACAACTGTTTTCTAGATATAGCCCATAGAGTTCAATTCTCTTGTGAGATGTTTCACGTTAATTGGGCTGCCGCGGTCCGACTCGTCTGGTCTCAGAAATCGAGCCTTTTACATTAAATCCACGCTGTGTTGTGTTCAGAGAAGTGTTCACTTCTCTTGTTGTCTTCATAGAAGTGTTCAATTGTCAAGTGTATTGGCTTCAGAGAAGTGTTCATTTGTCTCTGTGTGTGTGTAGCCTCCAAAGAAGTGTTCATATGTCTGTGTTTTGGCTACAAAGAAGTGTTCATTGGTGTGTTGTCTGCAGGGAAGTGTTCATTTGTGTTATCTTCAGAGAACTTAATTTATCCGCGTGTCGCCTTCAGAGTAGTGTTCATTTGTCTGTGTGTTGTCTTCAGAGAAAGGTTCATTTGTCTGTGTGTTGGCTTCAGAGACATGTTCATTTTTCTGTGTGTTGGCTTCTGAGAAGTGCTTACTCGTATGTGTGTCTTCTTACAGAAGTGATCACGTGTCTTTTTATTGTCTTCAGAGAAGTGTTTATTTGTCTGTGTCGTCTTCGGAAAAATGTTCATTTGTCTGTGTGTTGGCCTCAGAGAAGTGTTCATTTGTCTTTGTGTTATTTTCAAAGAAATGTTCATTCATCTTTGTGTTGGCTCCAGAGACCTGTTCAATTGTCTGTGTGTTGTTTTCAGATAAGTGTTCATTTGTCTGTGTAATCTTCAGAGAAGTGTTCGTTTGGCTGTGTATGGGATTCAGAGAAGTGTTCATTTGTCTGTGTGTAGTCTTCAGATACGTGTTCATTGTGTCTTTAGAGAAGTGTTCATTTGTCTGTGTATTTAGGGAAGTATTCATCTGTCTGTGTGTAATATTTAGGGAAGTGTTCATTGTGTCTTTAAAGACGTGTTCATTTGACTGTGTAGTCTCCAGAGAAGTGTTAATTTATCTGTTTGTTGTCTTCAGAGGAGTATTCATGTGTCTGTGTTTTGGCTTCAGAGACATTTTCATTTGTCTATATGCGTTGTGTTCATTTGTCTGTGTGTAGTCTCCACAAAAGTGTTCGTTTGTCTGTGTGTTCGCTTCAGGGGAGTGTTCATTTGTCTGTTGTCTTCAGAGAAGCGTTCATTTGTCTGTGTGTTGGGTTCAGAGAAGTGTCCATTGCGTCTTTGGAGAAGTGTTCATATGTCTGTGTGTCGTCTTCAAAGAAGTGTTCAGTTATCTGTGTTCTGCCTTCAGAGAAGTGTTCGTTTGTCAATGTGGTCTCTTCAGAGAAATGTTCATTGTGTCTTTCGAGAAATATTCATTTGTCTGTTCATTGTCTTCAGAGAAGTGCTCGTTCGTCTTTGTGGTGTCTTCAGAGAAGTGATCATTTATTTGTCCGTTTCTTTTCTTCGGAGAAATGTTCATTTCTGTAGTGTCTTCAGAGGAGTGGGCATTTGTGTGTTGTTTTCGGAGAGATGTTAGTTCGTCTGTTTGTCATCTTCAGATAGGTTTTATTTTGTCCGTGTGTTGTCTTCAGAGAAGTGTTCGTTTGTCTCTGGAAATCAGAGTAGTGTTAATTTGTCTGTGTGTTGTCCTCGGTTAAGTATTCATTTTTGTTCTCTTCAGAAACACATTCCTACATGACTGTTCCTTTGTTTGTGTGATGCATTCAGAATTCAGAGAAATGATACCTTTTCTTCGAGAAGTCATTGTTCTTTGCATTTGCGTGCTGCATTACAGAGGACTTGTCCTTTATTGTCCCTTTTGTCGCTGGTGTGCATTCAGATCAGTGTTTCTTCTGGCTGTGCTCCATGCAAAGGAATGCTCTTTTGATTGTGACATTTGAAGTAAGTATGTTTGTGCTACATTTGAGGGAGCGAACAGTTGCGTGATGCATGAATTCAAAGGAACACAGCGTGATGCATTCAGAGGAACATTCATTGCGTGATGCATTCAGAGGAGTGTTCCATCCAGGGGACATGCATTTTTTGCCCCTCTTGGGCACCATGTCTATCTGTCAGTTTCCGTTTTCTCAAGAATGCCTTGAAATACCAAACTTACACCACACATGCGTGTGGTCACAGAGCAGAAGCTTATTGAAAATCAGTGCGATTGAAACTTTTTATCATGCAGGTCAAATTATGTGAGTTTGTCTGTCACCACCAGATCTCAGAAAACAAGGCCCAGGTTCACTGAACCTGTAAAGTTCATCGATTTTATCTGGATCATTGGTCATCGAATGCATTTACCAGACCGACAACAACTCTGGTCATCGGCTACTGCTAAATTTGACTTCGTGGTAAGGTCATCGTGTATTTATGTTCGTCTGTCTGTTTTCTTGTTACCACGATATCTCAAGAATGGCTGGGAATCTCAACCTCCAATGACGTGTGGTTGCGGAACAGAAAGATGTTGAAAATCTGTATCACCAGTTGTTTATTGCATGGAGTCCGTTGCCACCAATTGCTTGTTCCTATAACAAAGACTCTATTTAAAGGATACATCCAAGGCCGATCACTTATCGGCTGCACTAGACGTACAGTTACGCATTTATATGTTCGGTTTGATCGGCGAGAACTTTTTAACTGCGGAATTTGCTGATCGAATATAGATGTAATTAAAGATGAATTCATTTCTCAGCTCTAAAATATGTATAGTCGCGTGACTAGATGACCTCGATGGACAGAGCATGTATTGTTCCTTATTAAATGATTTATATATCGCAACACGTGTTCAGATTGATATCCTGTCATTTATCAACGGAAAATTTTGTCTTTGGCGTGTATTGTATTGTTTGCAACGAAGTATGTATCCTACAATCTAACGTTTAATAGAGAATTGTTTTTGTTCTGATATACAAAAAAGTTAGAGCGATATCTTTTTCGCGTTAAACTTAAGTGGCAGTGACGGCGGCTTTATCTCACCTATCCAGGATATTGTCAGAGGACCGGCTTGTGCCGGCAAGATCTAATCGTAGCTTCTAGTTGAAAAAAACATCTTGACCCTGTATTCATCAATTTATAGATTGGACTGAGAGTACGAGGTTTATTTATTGAAGTCAGGGGGTACTATAACATACGGCCATAGACGGAAGGACGGTATATGTTTATCATAAACAGGGTGTTCGCGTCCTTCGACGCCGACTGTTTTATTATACTCGAGGTAGTTGAGGGCAATAAGTAATTGAAAGTACAAATAAGCGAATTGATGGGTGTTCGCGCTCGGTCACAGCTCGATGTAAACTGTCGAAAACGTATTTAGCGCCTTTGCATGCAACAAACTTTTTCCCCAAAGGAATTTCGGTTGGCTATGTTTAACCTCGAGTTAGCCGATGTAATGCCATCCGTCCGAATCGGAGGTATAGAACTATTTTTGCTATAGTGAAGTGGTTGCGTTGCTGAGTGAACGCCGAACCCGCAAACTTTGGTGAATCGGTGATGTTTGCTGAAGATTTCGGCACCACATTCTCAAACTTCCTCAGAGGGAATTTAAGGATGATCAAGCTCGCTACTCAGAACCCGTTGTCTCCCGCGAGTAACACAATCTGAAACCCTTTACTAAGACTGTCTGCTGATCCTGTTTTCTGTTTTCACAGATGGAACTTCGCCAGGGGACGGCAGACTGCGGTAACAGGCATCGTGTGGGGAGAGTGGGCCGACGGCTGGCAGCCGCATTCCTTTACTGGCAGAGATCAAGATGAGACCAGTCTCCGCATCTTCGTTGGCATTTTGTCTGGGTACTTGTGTGTGTTGCTAAGAAGTTACTACATTGTTGTTGGAAAGTTGAAGTTATTTCCCAGTGGAATGCACTTTACATAGCCTGTTTCCTCACTCGCGCGCGCAAGAAGAGGTGATTTTTTGCATTGAGTATTTTGCCCTCTGGGATGATTTCCGTAGAAAAACTTGAGAAAAATGGGAGTTGTGTCTGGCGCGCGGCGTGTATCAAAACTTCCGTAACCCCAGCTGATATTTAAACATCACAGGAAAAAGCTATACTGTAACAGGCGTGGAGTACCTGTCCGTCTTCTCGAGTGAGGAAAAATATTTCAAAAATGGGAAGGTTGGTTTTACCAGGGAGGAACACCAGCGTGAATTCGCTCTGGTCAATTTGGTACTGTATTCTAGTGCTGGGTTTACAATCCTACATCACGTATGTGGCGATTTCTCACTACCAAGCCAGTAATAAACTAAGATGGGGAAACAACAACCAGGCGCCATCGGAACTTTCGGCGCACGTAGCTCTGATATGTCTCTCGCTTTTATGTGTTCCGGTTTTTGTTATCTCTTCCTTATTTCGCGTGGGAAATTACGCAAACGATGGAGTTAAATTCGGAAGGGACCATGTTCTAAGAGTGGACTTAGATATGATGGCTCGACCGGCGAAAGCGAAATGGATCAAGACGATATGGAAGCACTTCTGTCCCGTCTCGCAGACCCTTCATCTCATAATGGCCTTCTGTGCATTGATACCCACAACGATGACGGTAGCAGTGGAGATTAAGTACGGCTATCAAACAACAGGTATGATCTCGTATTTATAGAACTGTATTTTTTTACCCATTTCCATCAAATTTTTCAAATTATGTTATGTCGCGTAAATAAACTTGGTTAGTTAGAAACCAAGAAGAAACCAACAGAAACATACAGTCTTAGAAGAATAAGACCCCCCAAAAAGTTTAAAATTTCTGATAATCTTACGTCATGCATTTTAATTGTTGCATCTTCATATCTTCACTAGTGATTTGAATGGAGTAAAATGAAATGCTGAAATTTATTTACTACATTCTTTTCCCGTATCTTGTAATACAAACCATATAAATGCATATTTGAACTTTCATTTACATAATTGCACACCTCCACATGGGCCTATACAGGCACTATTGATAGATACAAATGTTTAATTTTTAACATCTACAGGTATTGTATTTATAAATTGGAATATTTTATGTAGGTACATGTATTTAAGGGTGAGAATTCTTCCTGGTTGGGCTTTATTATATTTCTCAGAAATATTGGGCTGATAAAATTGATCCGAAGCGAGGAAGTTTTGTGAAAAAAAAATCAGAGTTGGAGAACATTACTATAGTACCTGGTATCCATTTATTTGTCCCTAAGTTTATAAGTGTGACTGAATTTGACCCAAAATTTTGGAGTGATTGAAACTTATTAGAGTGAGTCATTTCTTAGAACAATTCCAAAGCTGGTGTATTTGGGAGGTTTAAATTAAATTAGCTGATGAGTGAACTGCTCCGCGTTCATAAAGAGGCTGTTTTATCGACATCAACAGGGTTTGAGGATCGAGGATGGATCAACGGATTTCACTCAGTTATCTCTGATAACCTTGGAATATTCTCCAAAGTACACAGCTTTAGCCAGAATAGAGAATTGATCTGTTTGATCCCAGGAAAATACTATTCGATAATTCGATGAAGTGTGATTCCCTATTGTATTCAATGGTGCTTAAAGGCATTTTTGTGAAATTGCTTCTGCGCATTAAAGATCTCTCCTGGGGAAAAAATGTCCCAGGATTGTGATATGTAAATTGAGGTGCTCTATCACTTCATCAAAATGACTGGACATCATAGAGTTTGCTTTAGGGGGATTTGATATGGTCAGACATTTCTTGTTAGTTCATCATTTTAGTACCTGGTGCATGCATGTTTTTGATATTTTCGATGCTGTGTAGCATGAAAGCCCCTGGCAGATTGTTTGGCTATGCAAGTTTAACACTTGCTTGTCAGTCATACATGAGCATTAATTCCTTGGTGGTCTTGGGATAATAAACACAGAACTTCTGTCAAAAGATTTTACGAAGAGATACATTGCATTTACTTGAGAAAAGGCTCTGAACCTAATAAAATACCCTGCAAGAATAAAATGTCAAATTTAATAGAGAATGGATCATCAGGTTATATGAATATACATGTACCACAAACTGAATCATGGTGACTTTATGGCCATAGTATACCACTGTGGCTCCCATCACTCAGCCTTCAGATTTATCTTATTCACATGACTTTAGATTAATCTTGTTGAATAACTGCTCAATATCAGTGTAGTGAGAGCACAAATAAAGTTCTTATTTGATATCAAAATTCAATGGGCCCTGATACGAAATCTGTGTGGGTCATTTCATCTGTGCTGTGAAGCAATACAGAGGTAATACAGTATTCCAATGTTAAACCTCAATTTTCTCTCTCTCTCTCTCTCTCTCTCTCTCTCTAGCTGGTACAGTAATCTCTCTAATAATTTGCACATATTAAAACACAAGTTAGAAGACATATACTAAGCCTATACTCTGGATAGATGATGTGGATTGGCTGAAAGCCATGTGCACAAAAGCTGCACACCGGTGGCTACAGTTTAACCACAATGCAATCACAGGGTATATCTGACAGTAGGAGGTATACAATCTGGTGTCTTGAAAATGAGATTACCTGGTTTCATATCAATTCAACATTCCATATAAATTTTCTATATCGATATGGTTGGTTGTCAATGATGGTATAAAGAACAATTAAGTAGTACGTACGGTTACCCTAATTAAGTTATATGGACTATCATAGCAACCTTGTGCGATGAGTTCATCTTAAAGGTGCCATTCCTTGTTGTGTTGTTACAGACAACAGAATGTTAAAAAACATATATTTTGATCATTGGAAGCTAAATGTATCACTTTAAAAACTCCAATTAAGAGTCAAGTATTTATAATGAGAATAGAGAACACAGTCAAAGAAAGTACAGCCATGCATGTATCCATTTATCTGGATTCTTTACAGCTATTTTACTTGCTGACAAGTAATCATGATAGAAAAAACATAAATTAGGTCCAAAGCAGTCAGAAAATCCCAATCCAGGTATTTTCAATAAGAAATAACAGAAGTTGACATGTAATGATTCATATATTTTACATGCTTGAACCATTGCACTGAATTCCTGAAAGTTCTGCATTTGTTCAGCCTTCCTGTAGCTTTCTCGCCAGAACATGCTTGGGGCTATTCTTTGTCACATATTGACCAGATATCCCCGGGTCATTGTGTATTTGTCCTTCTATCTCAGCCATTGTTTCCACTTCTCTGTGTAAACTCTTTAACCTTCACTCAGACTAAGGTGTTCATTTTTTACCTGGAGAAAAATCGATGACAGCTAGCGCCAGAGAAATAAGGGCTTTATACTGAATCCACCCCAGGTTATAAGCCAGAAGTATTCCCCCAAATACAGGAACACCCATGGAGTGTTTTCTTTGGGGGAGGCAACATGCCATCTGCAATGTTGACAGTTGTATATTGCCTAACCCTTAATTCCCAATAGAGAATTCCTGAGTATACATTGATCTACATGTATGCATAATATATCTCTTATTTTGATCACATTTCAAATTGCAGTATTTCATAATTGCATTTTATGATTCTCAATTCATTTTAGATAAAATTTTATATACATGTAATATTCAGTAGTTCTTCCAAAAATCATAATGATATGGAGGTTTAAATCTGTACATTTGCAATAATGTGTATTAATTTCACTCTTCATGTTCCACTTCGGGGTACCGACATTATCCCCCAGTGACATTTTCCCCCGCGACATTTTCCCCACCGACAATTTCCCCCACGACATTTTCCCCAGGCGACATTTTCCCCCAGCGACATTTTCCCCACCCTAATATTACGTGCTGTAATAATTACGATCTGCCAACAATCGTAGTCGCGGTCATTTCCTCACCTTGATTTTTTTTTTACGTTTGCACGTAGGAGAGTTCTAGGAATTCAAGGGAGATTACTTTTTAGTTAAACATCGGCAGTTGTATGCAAACGTAGGCATAATAAATAAGAATAGATTATCAATATCAAACACATCTTTAACGAAATGAACAAGATTGAATTTTCAGGTGTATTTTTTATTAGATATAGTAATAATATGTATATTAGCAGTAAGATGAAGACAATTGGGCGAGTGAAACAATGGTAGGCTAGATGACTTACCATAGGATTACGGATTAATCACTAAGTCAGCTTCACTAAGAGTATAATATAAACAATGCTTCAAAGAAGTTTGAAGTTATTTACGGATTACTTTATTTACGGACTTCGTTATAATCAAGAAGATTATATGCCAATGAATGGAAAGTGATCAAAAATTCACGCTGCATGAAAGCGGTAAAAATTTTGTATTATATTATTGATCACTTCATCATCACTGTCGATATATTTAACTAAATTTATTCTGCCGATGTTTAACTAAAAAGTAATCTCCCTTGAATTCCTAGAACTCTCCTACGTGCAAACGTAAAAAAAAAATCAAGGTGAGGAAATGACCGCGACTGCGATTGTTGGCAGATGGTAATTATTACAGCACGTAATATTAGGGTGGGGAAAATGTCGCTGGGGGAAAATGTCGCCTGGGGAAAATGTCATGGGGGAAAATGTCGGTGGGGAAAATGTCGCGGGGGAAAATGTTGCTGGGGGATAATGTCATGGACTCTTCCACTTCATATCATAATCATGACTCAATTTCAAATTATGTGTTGATTTATTTGATGAAAATTGACTTTAGTCAAAAACATGGAGAAGGAAAACCTGAACTCAGCTGATAATCTACAGGTGGATATGTCACTATTATTTACAAGTGGCGCGGTATTTCAAAATATTTGCAAAGTTAACGGCATCAATGGGTTACTGGGTTTGAGCACAATATTGTTTATTCAAAGTGGTTATATACAGGATGACAGGGGCATGTTGCAGTAAATGTATACCCAATGTGGCATAGGTGACCTGAAGCCTTTCTGTGATGTTTTCATACCCAGAGTACAAACAAATGAGGAAGCATAATGAAATATTTTTGTTTGCCTATCACCAACATAATCCTTGATTGATTCAGCATTTACATGATGAACATACATGTATAGGGTTTATTGCTACTCACTTGACTCCATGACACAGCCAGTAGGCTGAAAGCTAAGTTTATAGTTACATATAAATGTATTTGCCAGACCCAACTGCATTTTTTAAGCAAGTTTGTTGGGGCTCTCACTGGTATTGAACATTTTAGATTGCCTGGCCCATTTATAGATCTGCCTGCAATTAAACTTTTTAAAAAACCCATAAATAATGAACATCTTGTAAATTGGCACTGTATTCCACTTAATGAAAATACAGAAAAGGCACATTAAATATGAAAATATGAAAATTTATTTTTACTTGTGTTTTGAAATGAACAGTAGGCCTAAATAGGTTGTTTTTGGCTTTGAACATGTTGAAAATACAACTTATATATTGGAAACAATTTCCATTCAATTTAAGTTGAAGTTTCACTTTCTCATCAGCTTTGTTGCATATGCAGTGAATCTTCTGAACAGTCTAAACTCTAAAAGCAAGATTCTTAATCTAGATCTGTTCAAACTCGAGATCTGCATGATTAAGGTATCTGTTGTCATGGGAACAAGTTTGTTTGTGCTGGGCTTTGCACAGGTAAATCGAAGGAAACCAGGGAAAATAAAGCATGGTGAACCAGGTTTTTTGTTTACCTCTATGGCTCAAAGAAATGGAAGCGCTCAGGAAATTCTTAGAAAGGAAATGCAGCAAATATGTTGTAATTCTCTTTGATGTGCAGATATTGTCAATGTTTCCATTGCATCAGCTACAGTAAATCCTAGAGCTGATAATTCAATCACAGGAAGTGAAATTTCCCACCATAAAATCTGGGGTGAGCAAATTAACAGGAAGAACAGGAATCCATTATTTCTTCAGTTTTGAGTGGTTTTTAGAGGTAGGGTGATCAGATTTATTAGAACGACTGATTGAATGTTGTCCACAAAATCTGGGGTGATTGAATTTCACAGGATATTAGAGTATGTGAATTACCGTAACAGATCCAAGCTAGGCAGTGTGCTTCTTGCAGAAAATCCTGACAATAGTAAAATGAAAAAGTTTTGGAATCAAATCAAGAGGACTCAAAATATTGAAACAAAATATTTAGGCCTACCCATTTGAGTACCACTTATGGGAAATGAATGGATAACATTCTCAAAACATGCACTCTGCCTTGGCACGATTTATCATCTTCCTTTTTTAATAACTTTGATCATCCTTTTCCTTCCTATGTGGGGAACTGCTCTTCACGTGAATCGTTAGAGCATGCATTTATCACATGTTTTTATTTCTTGGCATAGATGCAGTGCTGCAGTGACATCAAACTTTGATTCAGAGCCAAGATCTTTTTCATATACCTGGGCTCTTGTTATTTAACTTTTAATAGCATGTCCCTCGTTTATCATGGAGCATAACTGAAGCTCTTGTGGGCTCCGTAATATATTCAGGGTATATCAATCAGAGATTACAGGCTGACAGTATGAAGATAATAAAGGATGACCAGTTCAGGATAATTAATATATCTGAGTGTATGACAGGTCAACACTAAGCGGTTTACCAAGGGAAAGATTTCACTTGAAGAGCTTTAACCCATTCATCATTGTGAATGTTATATAAATATGTATATCATTAGTGTATGGGCCCCTGTGGATCCAGCCTAACCAAATATACTCCTTGGGGGACTCGGTGTATTTGCTAGTACCTATACATGTTGTAGAGGTCAGATAGGGGGGATTTAGGATGATCAAGCTAATTAGTGAATGATGACCTGAGTTTGTAGTACCTCCAAGGAGTATATTGGGCTAGGGGGTGATAAATGGAAAGTTGACAAAGTGGTCCAGACTCCTGCAGATAATCATTATTTCTTTGCCATTTTAATGATTTCAGAGAGAGACTGATCAAATTCACTAGAATGTTGAATTTTGACAATAAAATAGGGAGTAATTGGATTTTAATATGGTGATTGATTTGGATTATTGGTGGATTTTAAGATTGACCCAGTAAATTTTTATAAAGTTTACTAGAATCCAATTATGAGATTCTTAGTGGGACATCACTTGTGAAGCCAGGGGATATTTAGTCAGGAAATCTAGAATGACAAGTACTTATATCTTCCGAAAGTATTTTGATCAGTAACTCACAATTATATGAAAGAGTCCGAGATTTGATATTTAGCTGTCATAAAGTTTTGAGAATGTCAAATATTAACTAGAAAGGTGACTTTCTAGGTTCACACATTTTCTTTCATTTCTAAATGAAAAATGGACTTTCTGTAAACGATTGAATTCAGCTCCATCAGGAAGCTGTGAGATCTGATATTTAGCTGTCCTAAAGTTATGATGTCAAATATTATTGACTTTCTATATATGTGCAGGTGATTTGATTTTTATGGAGCTCTTTAATTCATTTCATTTTCAATGAATTTGGAAAATGAGTATTTACAGTAAGAAATTATAATCTTGACAGGTTATTGTCATGGCTTCAGTGGCGATGAATTGATATTTACTGTTGGCCAGAACATACAGCAGGCTCCATGGTCAAAAGTGTATACATGGATGGGAGGATGTCGAGGTGATAAGGTGAGACTATTGCTGAAAGGTCAAGTGACTTTGAGAGCTGACAGATGGCCCGACATCTCCATATTGGTGTGTCTAGTCCCCCCAGGAGCCTGGAGCCAGGGCCAGAACAAATTAGATACAGATCTTACAAGATCACTATCAGTTCATTAAGGCAACTGGGTCAAAGAGCATGGTCATAAGGTGGCAAGTGAATGATGGCTTAATGTACTGTAATTAAATTACTTCAGTTTAATGTGCAATATGTACTAATGTGTGATCACTGGAATTAGCATAAATGACAGTGGAATACATGCCATTAATATGGATTAATTTGGCAGCCTCTGAGCTAATTTCAGAATTGACCAATGTATTATTGTGCAGTGGAACATCAATTAAGTTACCAATCTGAGATGCCTGATGCAGGAACTTCGAATTGGAGAGTTATTGTACCAGATGCAAACAGGACATGTATTTTTTTGAGTGCATCATGTTCAAATTTTGGACTGCATATAAGTATAGCTGGCGTGGTCCAATGTAATGCATGTTCTTCTCCTCATCTTTTCCTCCCGACTTTCATTATTTAGTTCCTTAAACTTTCAACAAATTCACCCATTTATCTCAAATTTCACCAGGATAACTCTGGGTTCAACCACATGTTTTGTGCCAAAACTTAGGTCATTAAGTCAAAGGTCAATGTCAATGGGATAAAAATCAGAAATTCATTGAAATTCATTTTCTGTAAGTGGATAAATCATTGAGGGATGATAGGTACTGAAATTAAAGGTCAATGTCGCTGCACATCCCCCTCCCAAGCAAAACTAAGGTCAAGGTCGCTGGAAGTAAAAAAACAAATGAGGAAACCATTGAAAATCACTTCTTTTGGGGAGTGGATGCCGATGGGTACTGTTTGAGGTCAAAAAGTCAACAGTCGAGGTCTGACACTGACCATCTGCAACTCACTATAACATGTAAGACTAATAATGTATAGTCACAGTACCAATTATAGGCTCTTCTTTCACACTAGACTGGTCTAGTTTTCAAAAAAATATGTTCATTCTTATATTGATTTGTGGAGAAAATTGGAAGCCAATCAGAGAGCTTCCGGAGATTCAGATATGGAAAGTACTGCTAATGGTAAATCCTCTAATGATTCAATCACTGTATCAAACTTCAATCACCCCAATTGTAGACAATATACATGTATTCAATCTGTTGTTCGAATAAATTTGACCACCCTATATATCATTAAAATAGTGAAGAAATGCTGCATTAATCTACATGATTTCCTGTTCTAATACAGTTGATCACCATCTGATCATTTATGCTGGAAAATTTCACTTCCTGAGATTGAATTATCAGAGAAATTACCAGAGTGAAAAATGTTTGCTTTTTTCCTTCCTGGTGAAAGTACCAATGATATCATATGGCTGGTTCCTCCAATGATGTCTGAAACATCACTTAATTAGACAGTCGAGGGAAAATGCACTAAAACCTCTACATTAACCCATCTATAATCTATAAGAAGGCTCTATGATTAACCCGAGTACATGGTTGAACCATACAGACATATTTAGGCTGATGTAACAGATAGGTCGACTTCTGTAAAACTGGTGCGATGTTAAAAATAACCTGGGCCTGGCCGCCTGTCAGATACTGCAGGCATATGGCAAGTGGTGCTGAGATGTTTTCCTGAGAGGGAAGCATATGAGACCTATTAAGCCAGAAGTTCTGGCCAATGTTTGGCGTTATGATACACATCAACAGGCAGCCAATTCATGTGAAGAAGATAAAGTAATATGTGCACCTGTGTTTATAAAAAGTTCATATGAAAATGATAATGCTTTGAAAATTGTGGAACAATAATGGTGAATTCTGGTTCCATGTAATGTAAATAATAGCAAATATTAATATTTTGTGCAATGCAAGGTATTATTATACATGCTTCATTAATTTCCTAAAACCTGATTTGTAAAGAATTAAGTTTACACATAACTTTCCAAAAGACTTTTATCACGCTCCTAATTCTCACACTTTAGAAGTTCAGAAAGGCAAAGAATTGTACAGCAGCTGCACTCTATTCAAGCAGAAACATGTTAGTTGCTGCTTCAAGAAATCATGTCTTGGAACACCTATATATCAATGATCCCCAAAAACATATACTGGTACAGGCTTCTCAAAGTTAATGTCTGATATGGTTCATTAGATTTCAAGTTGGTAGAACTGCTCCCCATTCTAATATGTTAACATGTACGAACATCAACTGTCTGATAATGTGCTTATATCAATGTGTGCTTGCCTGATACAAGGTTGTGTTTTCATTCCAGTCTTGTACCCTGTCTGGTGAACATCTGTACTATACACAGCTACATCAGCCTGCTATAACATGTGTTAATGGCAGGAAGTAAACATTATAGGGGGCATACCAGTTAGTTTCCTCTGTTGTGACAAAACTCTCTAAGGGTTACTAAGAAAGCTAACCTAACACATTGCTGTTTCTGATAGACCCATACCCTGGCTATCTATATGGCCTACAAGTCACGTCTGCACACAATCTGGTACTTATTAAAATGAAACTCACTTCAGCATACCTATTGTTAAATTGTACACAAATAAATTACACATTTCAGTTCTTGTTATCTATAGTCGAAACTGTTACAAGATAATAAATTAGAAAACACATTGAACTGCATTAATTATCATTGTAGAAATCAAGGTAAATCAATCCACACAATTAAAGCAAAATGGACTAAAGTAAGCCCTCTGATAATTCCATCACAGGAAGTGAAAATTTCTACTATAAACTCAGGGATCATGAAATATATTAGAACAAATTATTATTACAACGAAATGGTTAAAAATCATGTATATATCCTTTATTTCTGTTTTATTTCAATGATTTTAGAGGGTGATCAAATTAGAACATCCACTTTTGTTGCCAAACTTGTGGGTGAGTGAATTCTGAGAGGGAGATTGAATTAATAGAGGGATTACCGTAGTATAAATTTTTTGCAGACAAAATGATGATGAATTCCAGTTTTCATTATTTTAAGGTTGATCAATGTACATGTACATGTATTCAAATTGTCTGAGGCTTTTGCAATGATAGCAAATGTTCCCATAAGAATGTGGAGATATACAAGTGGGTACATTACCCCTCTCTTGAAATGACATTCAGTTTATCTTTGATGGACAGTTTGCCTGCAATTTTGACTGGTCTAATTGCCATAATGAAGGATTAGATCGGAGAAGTCATTTGAACTGACTGACAGGTAAGCTGTGTTCACACCTGGATAAACTAGCATTTCTAACAGTTGAGAGACTGTATGATCTCATTAACTAGGTGAACGGTGGGTGAGTTAAGATGTAACGGAAACTGACCAGGTGCTAAAGTGACTGTATACCTATACGATCAATTAAGGAGGTGGTCAGACTAAGGAAACCTTCAACTTAAGAAGATGTAGATCTCTTCCAGGCTTCAAGGACATGCAGATTGACAGTCTGACATTTCTATATGTTCCAACTATGTCTGTGAAAATGGTACTGATGAAGGATTATCTGTGAATCATCTATATAGCTTAACTCTAACTTGACCAGGGCAAATGTTGCAGCAGAGCTATGAAGCGGAACAGGAAGAAAAAATAATCATGAGGACTTTTTATAGCGGCTATTTTGAATTTACCCATTATCATTTGAAACTAGGATTGTGCAAAATAATCTGTTAAGTTTTTACAAATGTAGCAGTTTCAAATATTTACAAATATCACCTTTGTAAACATTTTATTGTTATCTGAACCTATAGTTTTATAGTCTTGCTGATAGTATTCCCACAGGTGATGCCTTTAGTGAATCCTTAGGTTGTGTCTCCAAAATTGCCCTGGGACCATACAGGGGACAGTGTGTCTGACTGCAACAACACCCTACTACAAGCTTTTGTATTCCCTTCTAATTTATATGAAAAATGTCAAAGCAATATACCCTCAAGGCACAACATTGTATCACCTAGCTCGCTCATGGGTGACTAAACTTTTTTTCTAAAGACCTGTATACTCTTGAAAACTTTTCTTAAAGCAGCAGCTTATTTTCTAAAGGCTAGTCAGTCAAAGCTACTGGATAGAGCAATTGAAAAGATGTTACAAATTACAATGGAGAGGCATTAAGTTGATGAACAAATGGGGGGTCAGCGTTTCAGATCATTACTCGGGCCTAGACCTACTCAATGGAAATGAAACACTGTTTCCTGTACCTTCTGCACAGTAGAACCATCTATCACTCTAAAGTAGTGGATCCTTCTCAATTTTTTTTCTTTTACCTGTTTTTTTTCCCCCTTAGCGTTTGCATATATCTTTTCTCGTAAATATGAATTTCCCAAGCTTTCCTGTACCGACCATGGCATTAAATGACTAATATTGATGACCTGTTACAAGTACTGCTGTCATTTGTATGATAATGATCTAGTAATTATATTCCCGATATTTTAGTGTCTGCATGTTTTTGCTGATTGAACCACAAGGTTACATATCATAGAGCTCTCTGTTCTGCCTGATGGTGATCATTGATTGAACTTACATCAAGGTGATAAAAAACAAATCAGATCAGGAAGAATGGAGTGCTTAATTTCCATCTTGAAAAAATGTATAATCAGTGTCTTTTCTATGAACTGTTTTTCCTTTTTTGTGCAATTCTGATAACTTGACGTTTGGTGTCATGAAAATGTCCAACAAACTTCGTTCACTGCTTTCCCAAGATAGTACCACAGCTTACATGTAGATGTAATTATTTTTGAAACCAGCATGTACATTTTTTGTACCGGGTATCAAATTTATTGCACTGGTATATATGTTCAATAAAATGCATTCTTTCATCTAAATGTTATCTAAATCATCATTTGAAGTAAACCTGATATAAAATTCAGGCTGAGTTTCAGGATAACTCAGGGACACACTCTGGCCATCAATCTAAGGAGCCTACTTGAAGCTCATTCTCCATCCCATATGACAGCTAACAGTGTATAAGAGACTGCCTACCATGGGAAAATTGTGCATGTAACAGTCAACATCACTTTAAAATGAAGGCATTGGGAGATGCAATGATACAGAGCACCAATATGTGATATATCATCACTTATCACAGGGTTAGAGAGGCTGTAAGCAGTCAGATATGCTCTGCCAATTTGGAACCTGTCCTTTGAATTTAATTAAGACTTGCTAGTTGCAGCAAATGTCCAGTGTCTGGACTTGTTTCATTACGGATGACAATATATATGTATTTGCTTCTGTTTGAAACCTGTCCTTTCAATTCAATGAAGTCTATAGCTAGTTGCAGCTAATGCTATGTGTCTGGACTCATTTCAATAGGTACATGTATGACATACATGTCTGTGGTCGCATGCTTCTGTATGAGCTGATCATTTGGTTTAACATTATGATCCTGTAAAAGTTTTTGATCTGGTTTATTTCTGTGTATTAGATGTATCACTATGTTAACTTGAGGATGTTACAATCCTGCAGATCAGGTCTCCAATCATTTACAGAGGCTATACAGGGATATTATACATACATTAAATAGGCAGACATGTCGTTACAATGATAACTGTCTAATAAACATGCCAGTAGTGAGATATATTGCAATTCTGATAACATATTAAAATCTACTTAACTTGAAGCTTTGAAAGCATGTTTCTCAATGTTGTCATAGATTTTCAGATGGGGGGCAGTTGGGCTTGGTTCCATGTACAAAGCACTGATATTTCTGCATATAATAGTTCCACCTAACCCCTTGGAGATTAAGCTCTAATAAAATATTCCTGTGTACACACTTGTCAACATTTTTATGTGGACATCAGTGGACATTAGTGCCTTTGGTCAGGTTATAAAACTTCAAAGTCCCTGGGTATGTATGAAAGGACATTATAAGGAATTTCCTGGGTGAATGACCACTGTGGCTGATTCAATAACCCATTGAATTGACCAATAAACATATTTGTTATTATGGATGTTTGCTGATAATAAGACATCCCTTTGAAGAGAAAGTTGAAAAGCATCCGAAAATTGGTGTCAGTCAGTGTACAATGAACTTTCTGAGGTATTACAGAAAACTCTGCAGGTACCCTCTTCTCGATTTTGCATCTTAAGACCTGATACTAATCGAAGCTATGGAACTTAACTGGTATGCACAGCCTCACTGACTGTACCTATGTAATTATTGAGAGCCTTGAAAGTGATTGACAGACACTGTAATTATGATGGAGGTTCATGTTTGATAGCCTGCTGAACATGGGGACTGTAGATGTCAAAACTGTGTTCATAGAAAATTGTGAGGCATTTCCATGAGGGCATGAGTCCTCAAAACCAAAACTTCTCAATGGATATGAAAGCCGATTTGACTACTAAAACTTAATTCAGATTTGCCTGTCCATTCCCAAATTCAAATAGCCCCAACATATATGTTACAGGGACAATGATTTGACCTTGAAATTCATTTTACTAATTTGAACATTCTTTCTCAATGTAAACTTTGCATTATGTATTGCCATAGACTGTATACTTTTAGTATGTGCATGTTTACAGTCAATATATCTTGGAGAAGGAGAATCAACAAATGATTTTAAGACATGTTTGTCACCAGTAACCAGTTGCAATATATACAACTGAATTCCAATCCATGAAATTGTAGCCTCCAATGCTTATAACGAAAGAAGTACTGTAATTATTGACAAAATCTCATATCCTATGGATCCAGGAATGAAACAAGATCAAATTCTCTATGGATACATGTAGGCCTATCTATCAATCAGACATAATAGTCAATTTTATTATTGAAATGCCAAAGTCCAAAATCACTTCTTGGACTTTATGAATTTGTGGAATTCATATTGGTTAAGTTCACAGTTAATTTTAGTGCATGTTTGTTGTTCTGCATTACTTATCATCAGATCTGTATCAATCATCTGACTTTCAGAGAGTAAGCTTATACTGATATTATCACAGAGGAATTTAAACCTTAGGTTTGACTTCATGCCACTGTTTGCTTAGAATTCCAGTAAGCTCTTATGGCGCCGATAATTATCTCGACACTGACAGGTGAAAAGGATCCTGCTTTCTTTAATTTTGGTTCCAATGATGCAGAGAAACAAGAAAGAGACAAAGTTTGAAAGATATCTGTTTTTGTTTTGAGATGAAGTTCCAATGTTTCTGTTAGGATGAAGTTTCAACGATGCAGAAAAACAAGAAAAAGCCAAACAAACACAGTTGGCACTTGGGATATTTGCCAGAGATCATTTGATACTGTTGGCGTGTTAAATTTCTCGCTAAAAATTTTCAGTTGAGAGGGTTAATTTACTGCATTGAATTTTCATAATAAAGTTTTTTCATCATTCTGTCCAAGTTATTCCTTTTGGGAATTCTCATTAACATTGAAAAGTTACATTGTAGAGTGTGTGTAGTTAAAGAGGTAAAAGCGTCATTTAAAAAATATTCAGCAAATAACATATTTCGATAAAAGTTATTCAGTAGTTGAAAGCAACTATGGTGAACGTGTTTCTGTGACCTCATTTTTTAATATCACGGGCATTGAAATCACACTTCTGACATTCTCTGAAAAACGTAACAGCACCTGCACTTGGCTCCAGTGCCTGAGATGACGTCAGAAAACGCGCACTGGCATTCCGAGCGTGATGCTTTGCAACGTCATACTCGATCTTAGAACTTTTATCGCACTGTGACGGCTTCTAATGTGACGTCATGGATACCTGATCACGTTATCCGACGTCATCTCAGTCATTTCCCATTTTCATGTTGTTCACTAGACCGAATTGAAGAATCTGACAATATTGATCCCTATATGAAATACGAGATTTCAATACTTGAAAATCTTTTGGCAAATGTTGCAAGTGATCATGCTGTTCAGTTTACCCGAACAACTAAAATCACACTACTACCTCTTTAAGGAAACAACACTTGAGAGTATTTCTTTGAGTGCTTTTTGAAAAACATTGCTAAAGGACTGCTATTAACTGTTGAATATTTTACTCTTTGGAAGTAATTTTCAACACTTATATCTAAAAAAAAAAAAGCCTTGAAAACTAGCACCATGACACTTGGAAACAATTAAGTACTCCTGAAGATTGAACATTTTAACATATTCAGAACAGTCACTGCATGTGGACAATCACTGAAAATCATTTCCACTCTGAACGGAGTTCACTGCCAGTGGAAATGAGGCCCTTTTATAACATTTCATTGAAGATGCGCTTAAGATCTTGATCTCACATGAGACCCGAATTCAACATTAAAACTGACATGGGGACTTGGTTATTGCAAAGCAAATATCCACCTCCCTTCAGAAAGGCTAATTGTGCATCCCAACTCCACCAACAGATTTGCCTCACCTGAGCACTCACTGCCTAAATACTTTTGGTCCTGGCAATGGGTTATGTCTTGTGAACACCAACATTGGTAAAATATTAAATAAAAGGAGGATCTTCAGATTCATTTACCCAATGGTAATTGAGTCTGAATTCAGTCTACTGTGGACACCCTTAAGTTGTAATTAAGCAAGGACACTTGTGAGTATGCTATTGCCTTTTGTGTGTGCACATCTCTTCTGTATGTAAACAACTTTCCAATGTTTCAACCAATGATAAATAATCTTCTATCAGTTGGCTGATCAATCTCTTTTCTGGGGTCAGATTGGACAGACTTGAAACATCCATCAGTCAAGTAAACATTTTATATCTGAAGAGCAAACATGTAAGGGGCAGAAACCTTTGAACAGTTTAAGAGTTGCCTTGCTAATACTTAATCTCCCATCAACATTTGTGAGTATTAATTACTGGTTTGTGTCAGTGATATCATTGACGGTAATTATGTGACTATAATGGCTGGTGATGTAATGTTGAGTGATATTATAATGGATGACTTTCCAAGCTCTATTGCCACTTGGATTTCAAAATTGTTTTAGAACATGTTTATACTAAAAGGACCAAAATATTCACATGAAATGTTCTTCATCTTGGTCTGTTTATAACTATCAAAGACAGCTTAGGAGCGGTTTTGACACCCGGCCAAATTTTGTATGGTCGAAGCTTAGCTTTCTTTCTGGCTGTTTATATTTGTTCTCTTAAGTGCCTTGTTTCCCATCACTGACTTTTCAAAAAGTCGGACCGGCGGTCCTTTTTTATTTTTTATTTTCGGAAGGGCATAGGAATGGGGCAGTTCATTCAAGAATCCACTGATATTAAGATAGTGATAGTCTAATTTGGTCCTAAAATGGAATATATACAATTCATTTTAAAGTTTCATTTCGTACACGGTCTTGCTAGAGATTGAATATATACATTCATTTGGATATTGAAATCGAAAGAAATCCCATGGCATGTGTATTTCCATTCTCACCTCCTGCATACTGCTGTGTGTGAGGTCATGTCATTCTGATTTCGTATAGTTCCAAACTCTCCATTCCTATGCAGGTAGACAGAACTCGAAGTATGGTATTGATAAAATCTGAATCATTGTGATTTGAAAGACAAAACTGTGGGTGTTTTATTCCAGCAGGAAACAATAAGCTGAGCTATTCTCGCGAAATGGAGAACATGACAATCATGAATTGACGATCATGAATATGACCTTGGGCAGTCATACCACAAAGTCCACTAGGCATGAAAATATATCACTGAGGAATAGAACAACGTAAGTTCTTTAACCGAATAATAAATATCAACTATACATTTATTCCGTGACAATGCTGCAGATGTTGTGTTCCTGTATTACTACTGTACATTTATATATGACTAGAAATTTATACACAAACAGAACGAAAATGAGATTACAACCATAAAATTGCAAACAGCGCGACAATATCACGGACATGTCGCCTTGATTACAGCAAAGATACTTGTCATTGAAAGACCTTCAACGAGGTCCAATTACAGATCAAAAAGTAACAGAATTATTATCACAGTCTTGGAAAGGACGACTAGATAAACATCTTCAGTATCTTCACACACAAAACAGTCAAGTAAGAAGTCTCGATCCAGGACAAAAACTAATAACCATGACATCCAATGGCGCACATAAGAAACATCAAGTTACTGGCAAGGCCCCGATAATCACTCAAGGTAAGACTGTCGCGTATATACGTCACAACAGTCGCTGGTGCAAAATAACCAGTCAGTTCAGCCTCATTTTCATACCAAAAGAAGCACCATCAAGGCAGGTGAGAAAAAATAAAAAATAAATCGGGGCGGGTGGAAAAATCGGGGCGGGCGGTGATGGGAAACAAGGCATTTTTTTATGGGGCCTAATTCAGGCAGCCAAATATGTTTCAGGTTAGGTGAATGTATTCTGTTACATCACCTCTATGTTACTGATAGTTACTGGGTTCCAGCATGCAGTTTTCATCTGTTGAACATTTTGTCTTTTTGGTATTAGAGTTGAATAGACTCCTCTCTGGTCTGATCTTAGCCATAAATAGCCACTAATCTGGACTAGAGCCAAGAGAAACTGTTCTTCTTAATCGCTTGCATGCATCCTTCTTTATTGCCTTGCTATAGTAAACTGATAGTGATGGCTTCAGAATTTACCTTCCGATAATTGCTGGAAACAATGCTTCAAAGAGAGTGGGTGCTGGTAATTTGATTTCGGCTATGATTTTTCTTCGATTAGCAAATTGTGAAGTTTCCTTCGATTACCAAATGAGAAAAGTTAAAGAGTTATAAATACAGTGGAAACCTCTTAATTTCATACCCAAAAACCCAAGAATATTTCATGAATTATCCAGAATACCCCTTCAATTGGGGTGACATGTAGGACGAGGTATGGGGCAATGATGGATTTGAGCAGTATGCGATTAAGTGGGCTCTACTCTACAAGCAGAGGATAAAAAAGACCAAAAAAAAACATATGGTTGACTGTAAAAAAGCTTAGATTTCGGCAATTCTGCAATTTTCTTTGGCTTAAATTTAGTTTCATAAATAACTAAACAGTTCTTTGGTTTGGGGATACTGTAATACCTTTCTGTGGGCGAAGTATATACTATAGGTGTATGATGTATCTCTTAAGAGGTGTGGTATGGGTGGACTTGCAGCTGGAAATTGTATTGAAATGTGCTTCGTTGGGACGTGAAGCAACGGTTCAAATTTTGTTGTTATTGAATGTGCTTCTTGGACATTTTATGAAGAGTGTACCAATATATGTACATGCATGCTAAAGTGAGATCAGTTGTTGACTTGTGTGGTAAGAATATAGCCTGAGGTAGATGAGCAGACAACCGCAGATGATTTATAATTACTGGTCATTGACACTTTAAAATAATTGCACTGATCACCTATATCTATGTCCTAGTCTGTCATGAACCAGCAGGGAGACCGATAATTGATAATCTTCTTGTCATTTCTGCTAATGATTTATCACAGAGACAGATACAATCTTGTCTTCATCTCCATGTCCTCCGGCTATAGGAATCATTCTACAATTGGGAGGACATTCAATCGTGACCAAACCTCTTTTTACTTCAAATCATCATTAATTTTTAATTTCCCAAAGAGGAATATTTCTTTAACATTTTGCAAAAATTGTATATGTGTAGTTCTCATCATGTGGAGCTCAAGAGTTCAGCTGCGATCAGGCGTACTATTCAGCTCCATATTGTATCATGGGATATCTGAATTTTTAAAATATAAATATACAAATATTGGCTTGTGGTGGTATAATTACAGGATCATCTGGTCAATCATAAGGGGACTCTAACTGCTTCATCCAATACGAAGTGCTGTCAGTGGAGTTTTATGGAAATAACAGAGCATCACAGGATGTCTTCTAGTTTTAGAGCATTTGATTGGTCAGTTCGATTTTTCAAAAATAAATCTGGGATTTTCATTGGCCAGTGGAGAAAATTGGAAGAAAAATCTAACCAATCACAGACTGTCTTTAGAGGTTAATTCACCATGACGAGACGTTATTACTGAGATGAATGTCATATGGTACATGTAAGTTCATCTCAGTAACTTTTAACATGGTGTTCAATGGGAATTACGTTAATGCCATCATTTTGTTGCCAAGGCAGATTTCCTGTATTGACAGCTATGCCCTATTCAGAATTTTACAATCAAAGATGTTGCTAGGTTTCATTCCATTGCCTCACCACCGAAGTTAAGCAACATTGAGCTTGGTCAATACTTGGGTGGGTGACCAGGTGCTGTACTGGCTGGGCTGATCAGTGTCCAGGAAAATAGGAACTGTGGACACTCTCGTGTTCTGGCACATGTAGGCACTGTCCTGGTATGACTGAAAACAGGTTGAAAAGGACATTAAATCCTACTCACTCACTCACTCCATTGCCTCACGAATTGTGATGGATATATATTGAATGGAGATGTTGATATCTGGTGTTTTCATTCTCAGAGAATTCTTCCCTGGCCTACAAGTAGCTATAACAGCTTCACAAGAACAGAGAGATATTGTATTGGAACTTAGATGAGGGACATAATGCTGACTGGATGTACGACCAGTACACCAGACCTGGTACATAATCTACATGGGCGTAACAAGTGTGGGAAAGCTTCCAAGGGAGTTATAAAGAATTGTTCAAAAAAACATTGCTTCCATTACTTCCATCAAGTTCAGGGAGCTTAACTGTAATCTGATTGATACCACTACTACATCTATATGTATATGAAATTCTGTTTGGTGTATCAACGGAAAACCTAAGCAGTTTTAGCCTTGTACTATAGTCTCTCCCTTCTTCAGAGGTGATGCAGTGCCCTGTTGTGATTTTATGGGCCAGTCATGCCCTTTGGCTTTAAGTCTTTGGGCCTGGTTTGCTCCATCTTCATTTTATCCAGCCAATTTCTACGTTCCCACTTCGAACCTGCCTTGATTTATCCGACCCCTTCAGCGTTCAAAATTCGAGGTGTAGATTTCACCAGCTAACGACAGAAGAACCAATCAGAACGTACACATCGATTGCGAGTGAAGTCACATCGAGTGACATCATCCTCTATTAGCGGCGTCCTTCCTCCTAATATGGTGCCCACTAATTAGGTCAGCCAATCAATAACACTCTTGTGCGACCCATTTCGAATTTCAAATGTTTTCGAGGTCAGTGACGTCTCGTGTCTATTTATAAGTTATTTGAACATTGAAGGGGTCCAGATATATCAAGGCAGGTTCGAAGTGGGAACGTAGAAATTGGCTGGATAAAATGAAGATGGGCTTGCTCCAGCTATATATAGGCATGGTGGGATTCTTGATTGGTTGACGTGAACAGTGGACCCATGGATTGGTCATGACCTGATTCAAGAAAGGTCATGGATCTAGCTTATACCCTGTTATACATGTAATCTCCAAGTCCCAGTATCATTACTCCAGGACAGGTGCGGCAGAAGCAATTCAACACAAAGGGGGCGGAGGGAGGGGGAGGGGGGGGGCAAAGCGGGGCATGCAGGGGTTTCTCCCCTGGGAAATTTTGAAGATTTTGCCTTCATTTTATACACTTTGGCACATTTTCAGTGAAGATTTTACACCTTTCTAACTCTTTCAAAGAGGCAGAAAAAAATTCTTCCACAGATATTGTTGTTGAGATGAAACCATGTTCTCGTCAGTTTCAGTCAAATTCAACTTATAATTAACACCTCTACAAGAAAAGGTCACTTCATTGATGCGTAAGTTGTTGCTTAAATGCAAAGCTGAAATTATGGGTGCCAAACGTCACAATTTCCGGCGCTAATCAACATTTTTCATATGGAACTGATAATGAAAACAGTGTGCTGATTGTTGCTGGATTTAACACTAAACCAGATAGAACAAAACACTGGAAAGTAGTAGGCACTTGGCATGAAAGTGCAATTTAAAACTAGTCATGATCAATATGGACCTATGAAAGAAGAAAGACAGGATCCAGCTAGGGTACTCCCACGGAAAATTTTGAGATTTTAGATGCTTCACTAATTCTCCACCCATTTCAAGGCACTTCGGTCATAATTATTGGCGGGTGGGGGCAAAGTGGTCCTTGCATGGCCCCCCTCTCTCTGAGTATTGGGGGGGGGGGGGGCTTGTAGGGGTATTATATAATTGCCGAACAAGGCACAAATTCTGCTATGGTAGTTCCTCTAATAATTCAATCACAAGAAGTTTAATTTCCCACCATAAAATCTGGGGATGAACAGATTGATCTACATAGCAAAGAGAGTTGAAAAAAGGTTCGTGCATATAATCTATTATTTCTTCATTATTTTGATGATTTTAGAGGCTGCATGATCAAATCTATTAGAACAATCTATGATTTTGTTCCCAAAATTGTGGGTGATTGAATTTCAGTAAGGGGATACCGTGCCCATTTCTACAAATTGTATGTTAATAAAAGTGTGTGGTTCAATTTGACTGAGTTTATATAAAAGGGTGTGAAAATTGCTTACATACTGGGAAAGGGAACCAGAAATCTATGATTATGATTGGCTGTGAAGCTGCAGCTGATTGGCTATAGACAGTTGGGCAGACGGGCAGCCACACCCAGTACATTGGTCAATGCCCTTTTGATAATTTATCATGATGGAGTTCAGAAGAAATAATTCAATCAATTAATTATTTTATCAAAGAAGTTCCGTTGTTTGTTGGCCTGGTTGGCTGCCATAAGATGGCACATTGGAACCATCAAGGTGACTATCTGGGCAATCTCCCCTACAAACAGACCAGTTTACACAGGAAGTGAACAGGAACATCAAAGGCAATTCTACCTCACTTATAGCAGGACTGGACATCTTCATACAGAGATTCACTTCAGCTAATTCAGCTGTCACTCCAAGGTGTATATGGTACATGGTACTCTCTCTGTACAAGTATATACCAAACATTGATCTACCTTGTAGACACCCTCTTGTTCACTCAACATCATGTATGGTCATCTCCATCTGAGCTGCCTTTATGCCTAGCATTACTATGAAGTGCCTTGCAAAAACAGTCTTCTCCTGACTCCGAATTTTCATCATTTAATTGTCTCCTGATGCCAAAAGGGCTACTATACTAGTATTGCGATCCATCCGTCCATTGTACCGTGCATCCGTCCGACTTCATTTCTGGAAAATAACTTCTGATGAACTGAATGGATTCAAATTTAGTTTGTGGGTACCTTGCCTGAAGATCTCGCTTGGGAGTGTTTTTTACGCCGATCCACCTATAGGTGACGCCACCTGAGGACCAATTTAAAATTTTGTTTCGGACAATAACTTTTGAAAAGTTGAACAAATATGTTATGTGGGTACCTTGCCTCGAAATCTCACTTGGGATTCCATCCTGATCCACCTGTAGGTTGATCCACCTGTAGGTTGTGCCAGCTGAATTTTCCTTTCACAGAGATGTGTGTAAACTGATGATATTACCAGAACTGTTCTGCAGATTATATCGGAATTAGGAAGCACTAATTGGACCTCTTTTACAAGAACAGCCAACGGTAACGTTACTGAAAAAAAAAAGAATGTTATTTTAAATTGACGTCAAAAGCAAATATCCTTGTATTGATGACGTTGACAAGATTCATTTCCACATAACATGGACATTTGTGAGATGATATGTTTAGGTGTAGGGGTTTTGCATGATCACATGATAAAACCATGATAGCATGTGATCCATGAAAGATCATGAATACATGAATAAATTATCAGCATCTATCAGAGATAATTGAATCCTATTGGAGATTGTAAATTTCTCTAAAACTCATATCCCATGCATGCATATATGCATTTTGGAGCTGCTGGGTGGAAAACCTCTCACTGTGACAATAATTAATCTACAAAACAACGTAGTTAATGATCTGATGTATTTTTACCTTATTATGTCAATCAAACTTTTGTTAACAAAGGGACGGGTTGATGCTATACCGTACCCTAGATCATTAATTGTTCCTTTGTTAGCATTATTTCAAGCTTGTTTTTAGTGCGCGCTATAGTATAAGGGTGTGTGCAACATCATCTTTTCTTACTCATGCTTGAACGTTGTTAATTATACCTTTGTTTTGTCATCATGTTGTTGATCAGGGCAAATGCATGTATGCCAAAAGGGCAGCTGCAAAAGTTAACCAGTGCTTCCTGTATATATAGCCTGAGAGAATGGCATCCTGAAAAATATTGCTGTTGAACATTGTGGTTGAAGGGGAGTGCAAAAAAACAATATTTAGCACTTTAGAATGATAGTGTGTTACTGTTAATTAAGTTTATACTATTGCCTTTCTGTCATTTGTCTAAAATAATTACAAAATCAAGAGAATAAATTACAACAAGACTTGAGGTACAATAGGTGAATAAAAATTAGTTTTTTATAATCATGTTTATGTTTGATTTGTAAAGTTTTATGCCCTAGTTTGATAATAATATAGTGTACATGTGAAGATAATTTGCAGTACAATGTTAAATCCAGTGAATTAACAACATACAAGGGCATTGCTAGGGGTCCTTGGTGTTCGAATGACCCCCACTCAGCAACCAACTGCATGTAATTTTCCCATGCTGGACAGCAAATTGTACAGAGCGCTCTAATAAGTAAGCGTAGAAAACGACACCCTCTCAAGAAAGATCAGGTTTTATATCAAAGTGGCTTGTATTCATGATGAAGAAACTGTAGAAAGTCAAATTTTGTGTACTGTTTCCTTTCTGTTGATGAACTTTGGGTTTACTCAAAGAGGGTGTATCAATGAAGGGCCATGTTAATGGCAGTGCTAACACATATCAAATGTTGGAGTTAATATGGGCGTATTAGATGCTTGACAAAATTTATGTCATTTAATTCATCTTCATAGATATTGATTCCTGGTTGGACAAAGAGAGAATTCTATTTTTGACTTCCAAGAGAGATTTTATCGTGAAGCTTTTTGGGGGCTTCAACATTTCACTGTTACCATGTGTTCAACAAGTTAGGCCTTCCAAACAAAATGTGTGTTTATACACAACCAACTTTGATTTTAACTTATTGAAAGACAGACAGTTTTCATTATCATGCTTATAGTATTTTATCAATTCCTGTTGAAGGATTTATATTTGGGTATAATGAGTATATACAGTGTGTAGTACTGTACACTGACCAAAAACATGGATGATTTATATTGATTCGCCTTAATATTGTCAAGGGTTTTTGCATTAACACCAATAATATAAGAGGTGCTCTTCATATACATTGTAAAAGTGTGGGTGGTCATAAAAACATGCATTAAAACTTAACTCCAGGAACAATTCAGTTTTGGCAGTCAAGTATGTAAATGTCTTTATCTGTTACAGATGTTCATAATTCAGGAGCATGTTTATAGGGCTCATATATTCTCTGAGGCTATATTCAAGGTAGAGCTAGGGAATCATGAAGTGCCCATTATGCCAATAATATATGGTTTATGTGTCTGCAGAAATGCATTAATTGTTGAATTTCATATCAGTAGAGGAATTTGCAGGTCATGTATAAAAGTCAGCTCTAGAAAAGAGTTGCTTGATTTTTATTGAATGCACTTGTCAACGAATAAAAAAAAAGTGGCCACCATGTAGGCAAGCAATTCAACTTTAAGTCAACATTCTCTTAATATGACATATATCCCTGGTTTCTCATCACAGACCAGAGTTATGGTAATCATTCCAATAATTCATTCCCTTGTCAAAATTCTGTCACCTCTAATTTTGTTGACAAAATTCAATCGGTGATTCCAATAAATTTGATCACCCTCTAAAATCATTGAAATAACTAAGAAATAATGGATTGTATGCAAAATTTTTGATTATTTTGTCAACTTTCTGTTCTAATCCATATGATCACCTCCAGAGTTTATGTTGGGAAATTTCACTTCCTGTAATTGAATTATTACCGGGATTACTGTATACTCTTCTGGTTAAGGTTATCATTGTATAAAAGTTCATAATGACATTGAATGGCCTATTTGCTAGCTTACAATAACTATATCTCCCTGGCCTGTATAACCTATATTTTACCTGAGTGACACTCCAGACTTTTAAATGACTCACCACTGTGATAAATATCCACTCAGTCCCCTCATTGCAAGGTTCAGGTAGACTTGTGTCAAGTATAAAAGATTAATTGGTTTACTCAAAAAAGTCAGGAATTTTTAAAGTTGAACAATCTTTGTCACTGAATTTGCACACACCATCCATCCTCATTCTCTAGGCACCCACTTTCAAAACTGTCGTTTCCAAGCTACATTGTGTGCCCTTATTAGTGACAATTTTGCATTCATCTCTCCCTCCCCCGCCCCGAGGATGTGTGGGACAATCACAATCACTGTCCGTATATACTGCATATCTGTATATCTAGCCTTGTTTGGGTGCATCTCGGGGGCATGAATAGTGCCTTCATATGTCATTTCACATGCATGTTTATAGTTAAATATGAAAAAATACCATATCTCAGTTTTATGTATAATTGTGATCTTGGCTCCCGGGGTTGACCTGGGATATCATTGTGCACACCCCAGGTCATGGCAAGAACAGGTCTCAGTTCCTCAGACAGATTGTCATAAGAGGCGACTAACTAGGGTACCCGTGGGGTTCCCGGGTGTGAAAAGGAATAGGACCCACTGCCGTGATATGACAAATATATAGTTGAAAGCGACATCAAATTCACTCACTCACTTGCAATCTTGGAATGATCCAGAGATGATGCAATGAATGCAGATGTTTGTGCACATATCTTTTTCATATGTCTTCATATTATCAGAAAATCAGTACACCAATGACACCTGGTAGACCAAATAAAAATAAAGCAAATATTGGTCGGGGGAGGTATTTGGGTATGGTGTTTCCACTGTGCAAGTTCTGACTTCCCCTCCCCCTCCCCCTCCCCCCCCCCCAAACAATGTTCAACTCCAGGGATTTGGATCAAGTCAACAGGGCTCAGGATGAAAATAATGTTTATGTTTGGTGTCTGGCACATAAAAAACTATATGACAAACACTGGAGCAATGTTTGGGTACACTCAAGATTTATATCAGCCATAGAAATAGTCATGAAGTTTATTATACAAACAGTATCAAGAGGTTTAATGCTGTTTGTTTGCAGTGTAATACCTCATGCATGAATCATCAGGGCTATTGATTACAGGTTATAAGCCGGTTGAATTTTAATAGTGCAAAGAATTAAGTGAGGTGACATTATAGCCCCAAGTTTTATCATCAAACTGCTAGTAAATATATCTAGATGACAATGCATTGTGTTGTTTGTCAGGCACACACAGTTAAAATGTACATGTACTGAAAATAGGTATCATGATATTGGAAAACCTTCAAATATTTTTTAAGTGTTGTAGAAATTATCTTCAATACATTTTGATCATTTTGATTCTGTAAAAAAAAAACTTAGTACATGTATAGCCGGTCATTTTAGCATCCACCAGCATTCATGGATAATAGCATCAATTTGTATACACATTTTGCCTATTCTCTTACAATGTATGCAGCATGCTACTTTTCTCATACAATGTACATGTATCTGTCCAACTTGCCTCATTTCTTATACAATGCATCTGTCCAGCTTGTTACATTTCTCATACAAAGTATCTGTTAGCTTGCTACATTTCTCATACAATGTATCTGTCCAGTTTGATACATTTATCCTCACTAGAAAAAAAAACAACAAACAAGTTCAAGAATAGTTTCTATCATCAGTTTTATTTATATGAATCCCCAAAGCATAAGGATTGTAAAAATATATAGTTATCCTATCTAGGGTACCCATGGAAAAATCTCAGAGCCATTATTATAACCATATGCAGAAATTAATATTTTTGCATAATTTATTCCATCCAGTAGTGAATATTTATTCTGTAGGTAATGAGTTAAAAATGTATCTGTCCAGTTTGCTACAATTCTCATACAAAGTATCTCTCCAGCTTGCTACAATTCTCATACAATGTATCTGTCCAGCTTGCTACAATTCTCATACAATGTATCTGTCCAGCTTGCTACAATTCTCATACAAAGTATTTCTCCAGCTTGCTACAATTCTCATACAATGTATCTGTCCAGCTTGCTACAATTCTCATACAATGTATCTGTCCAGCTTGCTACAATTCTCATACAATGTATCTGTCCAGCTTGCTACAATTCTCATACAAAGTATCCCTCCAGCTTGCTACAATTCTCATACAAAGTATCTCTCCAGCTTGCTACAATTCTCATGCAATGTATCTGTCCAGCTTGCTTCAGGTCTAATACAATGTATCTGTCCTATTTGATATATTTATTGTACAATGTCATTGGACATAAGTTTTTCCTAGATGCATTTCTCCATCATGAACATGGCATGTATCTATGAAACATTTATACATCAGCTGGACAATGAGCTTGGATTTGCACTGAAACATTGAAACACTGATTTTCATATTATATATATATAGAAAAGGCAAATGAATACCGTTTGCAATTTTTAAAGAACAAGGTAAAACAAATTTGCGCCCTCAAAATTTGAACTAGGATTGTATCTGCTGCATGCAGAATATTCGTTTCTTGGTTGATCAAATATATACTCAGTTATATGGTAATTCCAGTGTGGGATAGCTCTTACTATCTGTAAATCTGGGTTATACCTCTCAGTATCAACACAGATAAATAATTGACTATCTTGGCCAATGAATCAATATGACCTGTTTATCAAGGGATGATTTGGTCCAGCTGGAACTTGTCCCAAAGATAGTGGAAATGATAGCTGCAGACCAGTAACATTGATAACAAATCGGTTATAGTGCTTAGATAACCATGATAAACGTCCAGTATCAACTTCTACTGAATTTTATTATCAGTTTAGTATTATCTGGAAGAGCTGTTCTAGAAATGCAGTAAACTGTTGAAAGGAAATGTTCATTTTGTCCATAGTTCATAATCTTAAATAATAAATACATGTAATACCCTCCCATCCAGATGTTCAGGCATTGAACAGCAACCAGTAACAATTTAAGCCATTTTGCTGAGGTTCTATGCTTCTGCTTCATCCTCAGAAATCGAAATAAAAAACTTGACAATAATCAAAAATATTGTATAAGTGTATGCTTCATATAAAAATAAAACATGCACACATGACATATAGCTAGTGACATATCATTAGTGTTTTCCCTTTTGCTTTAGAGTGCAAAAATGTTGAGATTTTAAATAGTGACAGGCTATTCAGGTATGTGCAGAAATGCATGTTGACCAGATGTTTGAACATTTCAATATACAACTGTGTATGCTGATAAAATCTAAAATGTTTAAGGGGTGTCTGCAAACTTTGTCATTGTTGGTATAGATATTGACGGATGTTTCTACATGTGGTCAGTATGGAATTTCATTCCCATTTAGAAATCTCTGCTTTTCCAGCATATATGACTGGAATTTGCATAATGTTCAGAAAAATATATTTTTCTGGAAGCAGAATATATTGAACTGTTTAGGCCTATATCTGATACAGTTTGTTTCCTGGGGCAGTGTCTATATTCAACTAGCGATTTTCTTCACTGGGAAATCTGGAATGTCTCTAAAATATCTTAATTTCCGATATACATGTATAGCTGCAGTAAGAAGATCACAATCTGTATACAAACCTGGTCAAACTTCTCTTTACATTTGACCATGGCCGCAATCTCACTGGACATCAATTACATTTACTCCCCTGCTTCCCTAGACTGAATTCAGATGGATTTATCCAAGGTTAGATTATGAGGAAAAAGGCTTTATTTAATATTTGGCATTTACCTGGCATATCCCATTGCGAAGATGTGAAAAACATTTAGGCTGCGAGCGCTGGCGAGGCAAATAGTCAAATATTGATCAGCTGTCTTTTGGTGGTTTTGAGATACCAGTGCACAATTAGACCCTCTTACAGGGTGTTGGGGGCTTCGAAACTGCAGAGTCTCCCCATGCGAGTTTCAATTTCAAACTTACATGCATCTCACATGAGATCATGATCTTCAGTGCTACTGAAATGTTACCAAAAGGGGCAACATATCAGTGAACTATGTTCAGACAGTGTAAATGATTTTCAATCAACTGCTCTCTCTCCCCCCTCAAAACCACCCAAGTTCACTCAACTTGAGTGGTATCAATTTTCACTCTTATGCTTAAGTGAATATCACTCAAATTGAGTGCATTTAACTCAAGTTGAGTGAAAAGTAACTCAAGTTGAGTGACATTTCACTCAAGTTAGAGTGGAAATTGATCCCACTCAATACTTGAGTGAGATTGTCACTCAACTTGAGTTACTTTTCACTCAACTTGAGTTAAATGCACTCAACTTGAGTGATATTCACTTAAGCATAAGAGTGAAAATTGATACCACTCAAGTTGAATGAACTTGGGCGGTTTTAACTCAAGTTGAGTGAAAAGTAACTCAAGTTTGAGTGAACAGGTACATTTCACTCAAACTTGAATGGAACAGTTCACTCAAGTTTTTTTAGAGAGTTTTATACACATAGTGTGTTAATTGTCACACCAATCACTGTCAATGTGAATTAAATTCACAACTCGTAGAGAATGAATTGACACATGAAAGTGAAGACGAAACAGCTTTATTTAACCAAATTCAAGATAGGACCCTTTGGGCATCAGATGGTACAGATAAGCGAGGGACCACTTTGTATTATCATTATCAGGCAGGCACATGTACCGTTATCAGGTAGGATCCATATGTGGTCTGATGGTGACAGGTGGATACAAGTTGTCCGGATCACTGACCATCAATGGATCTGTCACAGTAAAGGTCTGGTGAAGACTAGAGTTAACAAGCCTATGCCAATTCATTGCAAATACAGCAAGTTCTCACCTACAGCGGATTTATAGTCAGTCCCAATTCATTCTCAGCAATGGTGGGCCACGTCCAATTTACAAAGTGTAATTTGTATAGGTCTCTCACACAAGCAATGGAATTATCTCCCAATGCTACTCGTCTTTCACCAAATGGTCTTGTAAATATATGTTATTTCCTGGTACATATGTGTCAGTGTTGTCTGGTCATACCAAAGACATTTGAAAAATGAAACTTGTTGCTTCCTCCCTTGGTGCTCAGCAATAGGAGGATAGATCAAGGACTGATTGGCTGGTGTCTGGATAATATGGAGTATCATGTCTGCCTCAATGGCATTGTGATTCAATGTGGTAGCACTGTACAAAAGGCGGTATTCACTGCTCTGTCACCTTTAGGCATTGTTGTGATATGACTAAAACACTGACCGAAAGCTGCATTATAGCTGGGACGAGTATAGAGGGATATGAAACGTGGTCCCTCTCTTTGAACTAGAGTTTGTCTCGCTAATTGATATGTTAATGAGTGATTACTGATTGGTTAATTAGTACGCCTCATCACGTGTGCTTCGCAGCGAGTCCCGCCCTGTTTCGCTGGCCGAATACACGTGCTTGTCAACTATAGGCTCCATTAACGTGAACGCCAGTCAACTCAATTTAGGCCAAGATTGGTGACCCAAAAAAAAACCTTTACAGCTTAACGTGTGGCAAAAGGAATACATCATGCAAACAACAAGAAACAAAACTAGTGCACGGAGAAAAAAAATCTAAAAAAACAAATGACCCAAACGAGTAGTTCAATCACAAAAACGTATAAGAATTGTGAGATTTGTTCAGAATTCTAGATATTTGGCATTTTCACGAGCAATTATTTACAAAAACGAAAGTGGCAAATTAAAACATTTTGCGTACTGTCAATGACATCCTTGCATATTTTGTAAAAACTAGCACAGATATATACTTCAAAGATTGAGATAAATGAGAAGTTTGATCACAAAGATGGAAAAAAAAAAGAGTTTTTCCTTCCCGCTCCATCCGCTCAGTTATTGGCAGCGCAGAGCGGTCGAAAGTTGTCATGAAAATATGCATCTTTTCGATGAAAATCCCTCAAAAGTTTCTTCTCTCAAAATAGTACCTGTCTCGATCAAATAATCTGATGCCAATTGCTGCAGAAGAACATTTATAAATCTGGTAAATCTGGAATGAATTTGTGATGAAAACTAGGCGATGCAAAGAAGTTTAAAACAATGGTGGTATATAATGTCTCGCAGAATCTCGCCAGGCTCACGCGCGTAGGGGGCGAGACATACATTCAGCGTGAGCTTGCGGCGGCGCCTTTGATGTCAGGGTATGATTCATATCCCTATTATAGCTAGATCTAATTCACAAGCTCACTCACAATTTGATTTCCAGTTAAAAATGTTCAGATTTGACCATACAAACTACATGTTCCAGAGAAGCTCCCATACCATTCAGATATCCTTTGTAAATGATTTGTTACAATTTGCCAGGGTGGCCTCTGCACATATGTCATGTGCTGAGACTGCTATGGTTTTTCTGTATATTTATCATACAAATATTTACTTTTCTTGGTGTTTCCCTCCCATTTAATCAAAGTCTCAATCAATTCAAATCAAGTAAATGGATAGGCCAATATATTAGCTGGATATTACCTTAATATTTTTCATATCTGAGTGGAGAAATCAGAAAGAATTTAAAGGCTACAAGCTCAAAACTAAAGTGTTGAAATAATCCACAGGGACTGCTATTTAAGGATTATTTCAACACTTAACGAGTAAGTTTCAACAGTTTAGTTTTAAGCGTGTATATATGCTGGTATAGTAGTACAGTAGAAAGTGCATTAACTGCACATCTATTTTTCAAATATTGTTTAATCACTATTGGCAGTTAAACTACTTTAAATTCATAGGACCAAGTCATTCATAGGGTTGCATCTGGATTTGTATAGATTAATGTTGTCAAATATTTGTCTCAGTAAATTCCTGTCTTTCACAGTGGGGTCTCCCAAGGTATCCAAGTGCCACCTATTGAAATAGTGTAGTAAAGATTGTCACCCACATAAAATATGACCCATTTAACAAATCACAAACTCAAGTGGACTGATAAGAAGTTGAAAGACTACTCCTATTGAAGCCTACACATTTCATTTTAAGTTATTTATGAGTTTGATATCTTGAATATTATTCCAATTTATCCAATGTTTGTGGACTGGTGGACCAGTTTAGAGATACACCTTATAAAACTGGATTTAGCTGCATGTTCACCCCCTACTAACTTGCCCCTAACCAGAGAATTGAGCTCAAATTTGCTACACCAAGCACAGCTACATTGTACACACCCTGCATACCAAACGGCTGCTCCAACTTCCGCCGGAGGGTGAACTTCCGCCGGAGGGAAATTACAAATTTGAGAAGCTAAGTTCGAATTTTTCATTTTTTTTTGTAGTTTTCACGTATGTACTACTCGAAAATGTTCTCAAGGGGACGTGTTAGCAATTCGTGTGAAATTTTCAACTCGTCCTTGTATTATTATTTTAATTACAATTCATTTTATCTGACATTAAGAGCTATATTGCAACATAACAGTGAATAGATGCTTAAAAAATCATCTACCTTTGTATCCTCCGTCAAATAAGTTATAGATGTATGAAGAATAGTTCCTTAACAGCAGGCTGATAGCTTGTAGTTTCAAATAGTTCAATCTACTTCGGTCAATGTTAGTTTTTCTAGCTCATGCATGTTCGTATATGGTACAAATACCACCGGAGGAGCATGTCTCGAAGATATGATTACCGCCGGAGGATCTAATCTCTAATTGCGTTTGTTTATGTACACGATCAGGCCACTTTACTATATGTTAACCATGCAGACATAGCCATGATCTTCACTAATTTTATCCTCGCCATTTACGCCCCATCGTGCCAACTCGTGTATTGGCCTAGGTGTCAGCATTGTAATTTTCCGGTCTCTTTGGCGAATCATTCTCCCCTGTGTCAGAGTTTGTAACCCCCTAAACTGTCGGTGAGACAACCAAATTTCTGACAGTATGAGGTATACAATCTGACGCCGTGAGAATATTGTGAATGTGTATCCGTCAGATACAGTCTAGGTATCGGATAACCCTCAAACACTTTTGAGAGCATTTATTTAGAGCACCATTAAGCGTTTCTGAACAAGAAGTACCGAAATAGATAACCATTTCTGAGTTTATTGAGTTGTTCAAACTACACGATTTATGGAAAAATTAGGTAATAAAGATAGGATTTGGTTAGACCCTACCAACGACTGTGATTAGATTGGGTCTGATTTTAGTTAGACTGGGGGCCGGCTAGGCCCCGGAAGCTCTGGGGTTCTAGACGGCCGGAGACGCATTCTGGCCAATTTCCGATGGATAAAATAGCAAATCATCTCCCAGTTATCGCTCGTATTTTGTTAGTTTTTGTGCTTTTCTGTGAGGGTTCCTGGAATTGTTTTTGAAAATCTAAACGTGAAAATGGCGCGTTCTGGCATTTTGACAGCTATTTCCCATTTCGAGAACTGTATTTTTTAGACTGATGTACAACAAAAAGTAGAATGGTTTTTGAGATGGAATTAATCACTTTTTATGGTCCGTCCTGAGATTGTTATACTTATATTCAGCAAATAGTGTACTGTTGCATTTTGACGGAATATTTGGACTTACAAGAACTTTTGTAGAGTGAACTAACGGAACTAACTTTCTTCTCTCTAGTAGGTAGGGGATATTCTTAAATCTAGATTTAAAATTGTGCTTTCTAGACAGTACAGCCTATTTTCGACTTGTTTTGGTTTAAGGTACAGGGGCGTCGGAAGCAAATTCAAAGTGGTACGGCCACTATCATAGGACTTTAGGCGAGGGTCCAGGGGCCGCCGGAAGCTTAATCACAAGGTCGGGTACGGACCGGGAAAGGTAGAATGCACCCAGAAACAACCTAGCGTGTATGACAAATTGGACAAACGAACAACGAATTCGTATGAAGAAAACTATTTTTTTGTTTCGTTGATAAAATAACGTGAACATCAAACGGCATCATGCATATGAACGTACATGTTACTATTCACGATCGTTGCTCAGAGCCGCTAACAAATTCACTGGCGCTCTGGACCGATCAAAATCTTCTTCAACTTGGAAGCTATCAAAACTGCTTAGTTCGTTTGCTTTTCATTTTGTGTTTATTTCTTTCTTTCTTCGTTTTTTGTTTTTGTTTTTTCTTTCTTTCATATTTTTGTTTATTGCGCAAAAGTGGTACGGCCATGGCTTCCGACGCCCTTGAGGTAAAAGGTTGTTCAATCCGGAACTAAGTCCGACTGTTATGTTTTTGATTGCATGGCGTGCCCATTTCTTAAAACTTTAAGATATCCAACACTTTCGGTTCAGCCTTCATATTTTATTTTTGAGACCTTCATAAGTCTTATACAGACGGACAACCTAGAAGATTGTCGAATTTACAAATGCAAAACGCTGCGTTCTGCTGCATTCTGATAATAGTAGGCCTTTTACCGCATCACATTTGTCATTCTCTCTGGAAAACTATCAAAACTTTAGTGTAGTATTTTTTTATTTTTTTTCTGCTCAAATTATTGGGGGGCTTCAGCCCCTGTAGCCCCTCCCCCCTCCCCCACTCCGCCGTGCCTGTTAGATACTCCGGCGGTAATTGTATCATATTATTATTGACTCCGGCGATAGTCAGATCTCACTCCGCCGTATGTTGTATCACCACTTCCCCACAGGTCATATTCATGCGTCTTAAAATCATCGAAATTCTTCTTTTTCACATATAAATATCATCTTGCCATTAAAAGGCAACCTCGTTTTACATAACGATCGTAGGTATATTCTTGATTAATTAGATAAAATGCATATTTGATGTAGTTTTTCTAAGAAAGGTTTCTAGATTTGGCTTCTAATGGATGTAATTGTCTATTTAGAATTATCCCGTTCTCAAAAACACGTCAGCTAGTTAAATAAACGTACCATCTAACGACTGAGACAATGTGATATTGTTGATAGGGTATGGTTCTGACATATCAACGTAAAAATCAACAAGTTGTCCTACCATTTATCACGCCCTTCCCTCCGGCGGAAGTTCACCCTCCGGCGGAAGTTGGAGCAGCCGTTTGGTATGCAGGGTGTGTTGTAGCAAGGTCCTGCTCGAAATATATAAACTTATCATTTTCAGTAAAATGTTGCAATTAATAAACACTTTTCTCACTCTGTTGCAAAAAAATTAATCTTATTCTGCAAAAATGTTGCATTGCACATAAATAGGCCTATATCTTTTTTAACTCTCGATCAGGCTTGCATACTGAATCATCCAGCATACCAGAACTGGTTTGCAATAATTGTTATCAATATTTTTTAGGGTATTCTCTGTAGTAATTCAGTCAATCTGTTAACTTTCAACTCTCAAAATAGAAGCTACTTTTTCAAGCGTGTACCACCATATACATGTTGCTCAGTTTGCAAATTAATCAATGGAAAACAACACGAACAACAAAAACAAAATTCTTCAGCCATACATCTTTGCCGGAATTCCTTGAATGCAGGAAGCCAAAATTTGTTTGTGGCTTCCTAGCAAACTCATACATGACAACATTTCTGAGGCAAGCACAAAGAGTGCTTTAGCAGAGCCTTAGCCATTGAAATGCAAGGTCTGCATGGAGGAGGGAGAATTAAGATTTTGTAAATGTCACACACAAGGATGGTTAAAATATTTTGTCTGAGATATAAATCGGGATCTGATGAAATTTGGAGAAAAAAAGACAATGCAAGTTTTCTTGCATTTTTTCTGTCTTAATCAAATTTTATTCTTTTTTTGACTGACTGAGTATATGAATCTCATCTAAAAAAATGAATTACTCCAGGTTTTATAATTCCAGTTACAGTTTCAACCATTTCATCCAATAATACAAAGAGGAAAATTGGACGGATTCCATCTTGCACAGTGGCATAAAGTGTACATGCCTGTCCTGCTGGCAGCTGTGTGGTGATGGAATGCTGTTATAAAGGGTACCAGCTGTTGTTGAAATAGGAACAAGATTCGGACTGCATCCATAAACCTCAGCTAACAAGATTTGTGTCTCTGGCTCTCTCATACTCTGATTGAATTATCAAAGGGCCAGAGAGATATAACCACAGATAGTCTGAACCAGTCACTCATTAACATGTGGCAGTACTAACACCACAGATGTCACAGTCCTAATTAAGCAGGCCACAATCAAAATATATTGCTTCTAATGGGAGATTAAGCTCTATTTATGAGTGACTTCTGGGAGAATTACCCAAGGCAACATTAAGCCTGTATGTCATCTTGATGAATCATCATCTGAAGTCAGACTACCTGCAGTGTCCTAGTGGTTCGAGCATCCGCCTGGTAAGCAGTAGGTACTGGGTTCAATCCTAGGCCGGGTCATATCAAAGATTGCAAAATGGAAATTGTTGCTTCCTCCCTTGTGCTCAGCAATAAGAGGATAGAACAAAGACTGATTCACTCGGTGTCAGTATAATGTGACTGGGTGGGGTGTCATGTCTGCCTACGACATGATATTTCAGTGAGACAGCAGTATAAAATGGCAGCATTAGATCTGCTCTGTTACAAGTAGGTGTCCTTCTCTTCCCTGCCATCATATATAGTTAAAAAAATGTTTAAGCGACATTAAACTATATTCACTCACTCACTCATCTCATGTCAGCTGCATCAACAATTACTGTGAATTATCGAATACCTGGCAATTTAATCATTTTATTAACATTCAATCAGCCCCAAATCAGGTGAAAAATTCTGATGAGCATCTAACAAGTTTAATTACCCTTAAGTTAAATTTTGGAGAAATTACAAAATTGATGTTCTTTCAATGTACATTTCTGTGTTCCCAGTACATTTGATCGCTACAATAGTTCTTCATGGCAAAATGTACTTCTTCAATTGAGTTATTAACAATTAGCGAGAAACCACTTTAAAGCTTTTTCATGGCATCTTCCCAAAAGCATGTATCTCTTTGTCAATGATGGCGATAAAACTTGCTCCTGAAAGCTTCAAGTCTACATTTACTACCATATTACTGTGGAAACATATTACTTTGGAAGTGGGAGTATTCCCTGTAAACTCAGTTTTCACCTCAGCTGAGGTTCATGGCAGCCAGATATACCAAAGTTTGTTGTTTTGCAGAATTTTCAATACTTTTGTTTGGTTACAGGATAGCTAGTCGATGCTGGCAGGGCAAAGTAATGCCATACCTCTTCTTTGACAAAATAACATTGATGAAACCAAAACCTCTTGGCATTCTGTTTGCTGTTAAAGCCTCTACAACTTCCTCTTTGTATATATGCTGAAGATCCATCCAAACAACAAATCAGAGCATTGACCATTGGCTTGTCATCAGTGGTCCAGACAACTTGTCTGTTTTCTATATCACTGGCTCTGGTCTAGTCCAGGAATACATGGAGGTCCGGGAGGAGAACTGGGCTGTAAATTGTTTATAAGTGCACTGGAACAAATGATGTGCAAATAAACTTGACCATGTTTTGGGCAGCTGCTAATCTGGCAAGGGTCAAACTTGAGAATGATGGTTAAAAAGCTGACCATTTCTGACTACACTGCTATATGTGTTCACTATAATTCATATGATAGGCCTACTCAACATGATTTGCTTACTAGGGAATTATTCCTGACACTACATATTTTATGCAAGGTTTCCGTGAGATATTTGATGCAAGACCTCCCATGTTCATTCTCCCATTATCAAAGTTTGTAACCTCCTATACTGCCAGTATAACACCCTCTGACTACAATGTTCAGAAAAAAGTGATGCATATATTATTAAGGTTTTATTGATTTTGATTGACACGGGAAGTGTGTATCTGCATACGAATGAGCTAGAAAAATGCAGAAGGAACATTATTAGCTGCCCAATGACACATGTTACGTCATGTTTATCCATGACATCCTGAGCCCACTGCACTTTATTTAGTAACGGACAATGCTGATTGGCCGATAACCACATTTTCAACCCAAATGCAATCAAAGGTATATATCTGGCAGTATAGGCAGTATACATTTTGATGTGATGGGATTGCCCATATTAAAACAGTAGACTATAGACTCCAGTTGAAGAAATGTTTGACCAATCACACCAGAGCAGTATTTTGTGTAGAGGAATAGTGAATTTCAACTTGATTAAACTGATCTGTATAGTACATACTCTATCCAATATTATTCTGTTATGTGAATATTCTCGTCTAACTGGGCTCAAGAATTATATGTTACCTGCAGAAAACAATGGTTAACATTTGGTTGGATATGTGTCATTGAATTAAAGACCATGATGGTTAACCTTTTAAGACCTCTAAAATTAATGGGACTTTTTCATGGTTGACCTATGACCCTTGAGGGGATCTAAGCTGTGCCTGTTTGTATTGGTTTGTTTGTATGTTATAATCAGCTATATCCGGGATCAGGTAGGGCCTGCTGGGTATCCTAGAAAGTGTGGTGGTTAGAAGAGATCTCTATAAATAATCCCCTCCTTCTGGGATATCCTCAAGATTGGCCAGTTTGTTTTATTTGAGCTAAGCTATGTAATCCATCTGCTTTCCACACCATGCATGCCATGTGGCTTCAGGATGAGAATGCTGAATAATGTCTGATGGAAAATCTATGAACAAATTTCACTAGGTTGGAAAACTGTATGAACTTCAAGTTAACCACAATAATTCAAGCAAAGAATTCTACATTTGTAGCTTCTCTAGAAGGAATCTCTGTCAATATTGAGCAATTCCTGCTCCACTCTCAGAAATCTGGGTTCTTTGAAACAGTTGGTTCTACAGGTGATTCTTTGTCTGCTACAAAGGTGGAACCAGAATAAAGAACCACATTCTTATGAAGAATACCAAGAAGCAAAATTGGTTCCATATGATGTACAGCCAAATATTCTGAAGAACCAACAAGAACCAGTATTTCTGAGAGTGTAGAATCAGTTCTCAAGTATATCAGTCTTTCTGAAATCTTGTAATTATCATTATAAAAGACTGTAATCTCCTGTTTTATTTTGCAAATAATAAAAGGAATACATGTACAGATTCATGTTTTGCCGAGATAAGAAACCTGGAGTTCACCTTTCCTCTGAAGAACGTTATAAATACCTATATAAACCTTTGCCTTCATATAGCCTAATTATCTAGTCACAAACAGTTAACGATACAACCATAGAATGCCCGCCATTACCATATTTCAGTGCCAAGAGTCTTTTATCTTGTTCCCAGAACTTGCAGAAGAGGGCTAAATTTTGCATGTGTTATCTTCTAAGAGATTATCGCTGTCAGAGAATGGAATTCTTTATTAGACAATCTGTAACGCTGTTGACTGGGCGAAAGTAAAAACTTGTGGCACTTTTGTGTAAAATGCCTTGTAACCTGAACACACTCGACTGATCTGCTATCAGATTCTCTGCAAACCAGAATACAAAAAAATATACCTTGCCGGTCGTTAGAGCTTGGATTTGCAATTTGGCGCAATGCCATCACAAGTTTCTAACCTCGAGCAGTAAAAACAATGATTGTTCTTGATGACAGATAGGAGTGAAGTCTTCTGGAAGAGATTCATTAAAGCTAACATCTTGTCTATTCCTGAAGTTGTTGCTTAAGGTAGAAGTAAATGTGCTGTCCATATGTTATGTAACACGTACATCTTAAGTGACAACGGGTGCTGTACTGGCTGGGCTGATCAGTGTCCAGGATAATAGGAACTGTGGGCACTCTAGTGTTCTGGCACATGTATAGGCACCGTCGTGATATGACTGAAAAAATGTTGAAAACAACGTTAAATCCTACTCACTCACTCACTCTTAAGTGACAATGGGGTTAGTTTGAATCAAGTTAGACAACTACTTTAAATAGATTTTTATTCCTCTTTTATGATGTTATTTTGGGGCCAACAAGTATGTAGTTTCAGTCGGCAACTTATAATAATACAAGCCAGGAATGCAAAGAAGTCCTGTTTCACAGCTAGTAATCTGGGACAAATTTCAATCATAACTCGATCAACGCCAATCCCCAAGAACTTGTAATAAACTCAATACCCTGTGATATATACAGGCAAAACATTTTGTTTTTTTGTTTTTTTATTGAATACATGTACATGTAGTTACAAATCAGAAAAATACTTAATTTCAGTAAATGCCTTAAGGCCACACCAATTTGATTTATTTTTTTATTTATTTATTTTTATGTTATTTTTTTTCTTCTTTTTCATGGGCAGATTCTATTGTTTTTCCAAGATTGGCAGCAATAAAAAACATGAAGAAACACTGGACTAGATGAGCAGAAACTCATCTACCTGCAGAAAGAAAGGGGCGAACTTAATTGTTTCAAATGTCCAGTTTCATTTTCATTTTTATTATCTCCTCTAATCTTGAAAGAAATCAAATCTGCCTGTGAAACAAAAAATAAACTTGATGTGGCCTAACTGAAATCATTTAATTTGAGTAAAATATACTCCAATTTTGTACTCAACTATAAATCCCTGCAAGCATGATAATTATTAACCAATTAAGTTAAAAGACTCCAATTAAATTTGCCAATTGCCTTGGCTCAGTAGTCTTTCATGCTTATGATTCAATTACTCTCCTTGTCTGTGTTATATTGCAAAACAGTCTATATGGATAGTTCTCATCCTCCCCAGGGTCTTATTCCCAAGAACCCTAATTCCCATACCCCTACCATCTTATGGCTGAGCTTCACCAGCTCCCATGTTGATAAACCAGACAGATGGGCAGGATAACCCAGAGCCTTTAAGAACAAGGTACATAAATCATAGATAATAGAGCATACAAACTGATAGAGTGGTTTGTGGCTTACTGGAAGAGCCTTCTGGGATACTGGGATAATGGATGTTTTATCTCAGCCTTTTTGTTCTCTCTGCCATTAGTATCTTGTTTATCAGTCCCCCTATTTTCCAGGGCTGCAGTACCCTTAATAAGCTTGTATAGAGGGTGCGTATCTTCTTACTTACTATCCTCCCATGTCCAGTAGCTTTATTGCTCCAGACACCCACATGCTTTGGTGTGATACCTCTCCAGGTTGAAGTGATTTCCCCCTATCTTACCACCTCCCAGGTAGTCCTACACCATATAGTCACTTTTATATGTCTTAAGTTTCTGGTGCAGTCTCTGCCTGTCATTGTGCATGTTCTTCTATTTTCGGCATATAGTTCATGTAAGACAAAGTGACGTGAATTTACAGGATTTCCAATAGTAGCAAATGGGGAAGTGGTCGGCCATTGTTCCCTATGCTAACATGTGAAGTCGCATTGAAAATCTCCTCTTACATGAACCATATACCCTATTTTCCTTCATACTAATAAGCCAATCGAAATACAGGTCTTCACTCTTAAAACGCAAATGTTAGATTTAACATCTTGAGGGTTGGAGGAGGGAAAGCATTTAGAAAGTTTTGTTTCGCCACTTTTAAGTGTTGGATGCAACAGCTTAAAATGTTGCATTGAACAATTGAAAGTGGTGAATACAACACTTTCTAAATGCTTTCCCTCCTCCAACCCTCTAGATGTTAAATCTAACATTTGCATTTTGAGAGTGTTTTTGCAAAGATTTGAGTTCGTCAAAGATATCATTGGTCATTGATATTCCAAGGTATATTTTGGATTATCTAAAATTTGGAGTATCTAAACTTATTTTCAGCATATTATAAGGTTCTCTACTGCATACATGTATGTAAGTTCCACGCCGGATTAAAACATTGTGTACAGAGAGGTATTGTACCACAGTGGTGACTACATCTTCAACTTAACAATACCAGTACCATAGCAGTACTGGAGTGAACACACAAACATCAATGTTCTGCTCCAGTACTACATACCATTATGGTGAAGATGTAATCACAATTATGGTACCATACTGCTCTGTACACATTGTTTTAATCAGCGGGTAAAGTTATGGTAATCCCTCTAATAAAATTTCCCACAATAAATCAAATTTATTAGAACAGGAAGTTGACAAAATGGTTAAAAATCATACATATAATGCATTATTTCAATGATTTTAGAGGGTGATCAAATCTATTAGAAACACAGATTAAATTTTGTCGCCAATATTGGGGGTGATTGAATTTTTATGGGGGGATTGAAAGAGAAGGATTACTGTACAAGCTTTTGAGAAAGATGTCCTTTCAACCCCATATAATCAACCTGCCAGGGTAGGGAATATTGACCAAATTAGCATTGCATCTCTGGGTTTTTAGTTTTTTGGGGGGTTTTTTAATCTAAATCTTCAAGTTTGACCTTTTCTCTATGCTAAGATTTTTTCCAGTCTTTTAGAAAAGAGTTCATTGTGTTTTGGGGCTGAACCAGACTCATGCTTAAGACATTGAATTCTTACAAATACATACACCTCAGTAGTTCCAAGCCCTGAATATCTGCGAGCTATACAGCTTGGACATGTTGGAAGTGAAACCATCCATGCTAGATCACCTATAAACAAACAGGGTGTAAATTTGAAGCTGGCTGGTCAGCCCTAATGGCAAACATCTAGCAATTTAACCAGGAGTGGTGAGTGACAGCTGTCAAGTGTGGCTCCAATCTGCCCCCATGATCAGAATTAGGGTTGTGGATTTCAGGAGCAGATTACAGGCTGACCAGTATCAATAAGGCCAGATTGCTGCTACTTCGCCCTTTTGGGTGAATTTGGATGAACCAGATACAACACAGACTGCTGATAGTAATCTGTGCTGAAGTATTTATGAGGATTCCATGTCCAGTATTAGTTAGACCAGGTCTGGACTATACATGGATGGATGTACTTGGTCACTCCATCCCAATATCCAGTAAATTCTATACTTTCAATTTTCTCGCCTACATGTAGAAATGATGATGGTGAAACTGAAGTTGAAGAAATGGTAAAAAAAAACTACCAATTATCTTTTTAATTTTAAAGAAATTGTACAAAAACTATAAATTATTCTTTCCATTTTGAAGAACTGGCACAAAAACTATGAATTATCCATTTGATTTTGAAGAAATGTTACAAAAACTATAAAATATTCATGAAATTTTGATTAATCTTGATAGATGAACCCTAGCTGTTTTAAAATGAGACATTCTGACGGCAAGTTAAAACAGAGAAATGAGTGTGAGACACTCTGTTGTCAGGAATAAGTGGAATTGAGACACTCTGTTTACAATTCCCTAAAAGCCCGAATAATGTTATGTTTATCATGTCCTCAAGGTTAAATGAATGAACATCTTCTGTTTTGTGAATTTCCTAATGAAGAGAGAATACCAATGAAGTACTTTCGGGATAAAAATCAAGTTGCCTCCACAAATTTCCAATGAAACTTCTTTTTGAAGAGATCAGAGGGTTTTTGTAAAGTTTCAGATCTTCTCTCTCCATTGAGTGATCTGAAGTGGAAAATTGAAATTTCACGGAATGTTATACCGGTACTGAAAAACAGATTCGTAAAAGCTAGAGCCAAAAGAAACTTCCCTTACAACTGGTCAGGGCAGTGTACCAGGGGAAACCACTACCAGCCATTACTTTCCATCAAACCATAATATTTGTACACTGCCCTCACAAGAACATCCAAAGATATATTCCAACACTACCCATGAAAAGGACATTAAAGTCTGAATAATGGCCATTAACCATACTATTTAACATTGCCATCACTGAAAGTGGAATTGATGTGATACACCTGAATTTGGTCTGTAATTGGAATTCTTTTGGTTGGACAATTTAATGGCCATCATCTATGTTGTATGATTTAGATACTAGATAATATACTGATTTAGATTGCTTGTTAATATTAGTAATTTCTTTGTGTTTTTCAGACACCATCTGGAAGACTGACCTGGATTTCCTATATCCATCTCACAGAGTTCATGTGAGCAATCAGAAGAGCCTAGGGTACAACTTGACAGAAATTGTTCCCAGTATTGCTGGGATTGTATCATCATCTACACCATTAACTTCTGGAAATACCTCAGGATCTGTTATACCTGGAACTGGCGGTTGGTCATACCAGAGCTCTATCACTCCAGCCTATGTGAATTTCTGTGCTGCATTGTTGGCATACTCCGTACGATACCCCGCCGTCTTCTGGTACACCAACAAGGTGCTGAGCTGCATATTCGCTGCCACTCTGTTAGGGATGACGCTAGAGTCGTTCTTCGCCTTCTGTGGATTTTCTATTTTATACAAGCTCAGTGTGAACAATGGCGTGTACAGCCAGTTGTCTCTGGTGCTGGGACCGTCATCTGTGTTGGGGCTGTATATGATGAGTGGGTTTCTACTTCTCATGTCCTCAGTGGCCGTGTTCGAATATGGCTTCCACTTCTTCTATCAGAAATTCAGGATGGTGGAACAGAAGCACCACCCGCACGTCGTGAAGCAGATGATGATGATACAGAGCAGTTGCCATGGATACATACCCCATTTTTGTGCTATGGCGGCACTGGTATTCTTGGCCTCCTGCAAGGGCCCCATCATCTTTGATTTGGTCCAGGTATATCGGGTAACCGGTGACATGCTGGCTCTGACATGCGTGATCATAGATGTTTGTTATATGTTGCTGTGGATAGGCCTCTGGTTTGTGTTAACCATCAAGCAGCAGTGGCGATTCCGCATATTGGACTATATGCCCGTTGGCAATCCAGTATTTACTATTCAAAACGAACATGTCGTCCAAAACCCTAACTTTGAAGCGGACTTGGAACGTATCGAGTTAACGGAGGTGAAAAGAAGGAAAAAGCGGAGAGTACGAGCTAATCACACCCACAGTTTGGAACTAACTGTGAGTGACCGGTCAGATGATACGGAGACTGCCACAGATGACCCAGATGATGATCTGGACTCAGAGAATTTGCCTGATCCAGGATTCCTGGAAAACCCTGGAGCAGAAGGCCTAGCACGGCAAGGATCTGCAGCTGGTGCCGGTGTTCTGGTGAGGAAAGCAAAACACAGACGGAGTCTCGGCCAACGAGTGACCTTTAACGATGATGTCAAAACTAAGAACTTAACTGATGATGAATCATTTGACAAGAGGAATCGATCTCCTGGAAACTCCAAGAATAACCTGGAACAAAACCAAGTCCATGTGGACGTCAAAGCAGAGGTTCATGATCCTGCAGCCAAGCTCCGGCAAGGTCGTGGAAGCTCTCCCGCCAAAAACGGTGGTAACAGCAGCAAAATTGTTAGTGTTGGAAATCCTAATACGGCCTCCAATTCGGCTGTCAAACTCAGAAATGATGCTCAGCCAGGATCTCGCGACAGCACGATGACGCGAGAATACCGAAAAAACATCCGGAGCAAGTGTGATGAATATTATGTGAACAGGCCAGGGTCTGGTACGTTCCTCAATGATGTAGAGGAGGGGAGCCAAGAATCTCTGGCAGGTAGTGGGTCAGTCATAAGCATCAAGCTGGACTCCCCCAGAACTCCTCCCGATGGAGGAACACCCGTGAAATTCCCTTCAAGCAGCAACTTGGATACTAGTGCAATAAATGGTAAATCTGAAATTAGTCGCAGGTCCTCGAGAGAGAGGAGTCCACTTAAAGAGTCCAACAGTAAAAGGAACTCTGTGAATTCAGATAAACGGAGAAGTGGCTCGTACTCCGATAACCAAATCTGTAATCTGAAGGACTTGAAAGCTATTGATATTCGAAACAGTTCGTTGAATTTAAGGACGTCACCGGATATTAAGCCGGACATTGTGCCTGTCGATGGCAATCATTTGATGCCTCGGCCAATCAGATTGGTTGTTAAGAAACCCGAAATAGGTCGCAGAGACTCTGCAAACTATTCCATGGCATCTTCTCAAGAAACATCTTCAAATGACTCGGATCATGGCTTGTGCAGCCAGGTTTAGCTCCATCGTTTATTTAGATGATATAATTTATAGATAAATTATGGTATTGAACTATTGGGTCTGCACTGAAGCCAGTCCTTTGAAGATATTTTATTACTATGCAATACAAAACACTGCTGTTTTCATGATGGTGCAACAATGACGACAGTCCTAAGGAGCATCTGTGTATTACATACGGACAGATTTGGGAAATATTTTGCTAGATTTTCCATTTTTACCCTAAATTATTATTATCCCCTCTGTTTATACATAATATGCAGAAGGCCATCAAGGCAACTGTCCTATAAGATCTGCAAAGTGGCATCTAACGCATTGTGTCACTATAAAGTATATATTATAAACATGATTTGTTTGACAGTATTTGAACTACATATATATTTTAATTGATTTTGGTTGAAGAATTGTTTTAATATGTATGTGTGTACATGTAGGTCTGCTTGTACTCAAACAATCATTGTCAGTGGTTTTACTCTCTGCAAAACTCAAGTAAGAGTGGAAATTGATCGTACTCAAGTACTTGAGTGAAAAATCGAGTGATCTTCACTCAACTTGAGTGAAAATTGACTTCCTTCGAATCAACTTCACTAAACTCAAGCGATTTATGCATTGAACTTAAATTTTTTTTGAATTTCACTCAACTTTCATGGGATCAATTCCCACTCTTACTTGAGTGAACTTTTCACTCAAATTTGTTTACAGGGTAAGCCTTTCCTGTAAGTAAAGATTGCAAGTGGGGTTTGTGCACTCCCAGAAAAGGATGCTGCTGAAGACCCTATCATTACATACCTGCGTTACAAGATTGGTAGCATTCATGACACTCAATCACTTGTGTGAAAATTTCAATCAAGTTGAGTGACTTCCCCTCAAGTTGAGTTCAACTTGAGTGAAATCAGTGAATTTAATTCATTTAGAACTAGTTATTTCACTCTACAGTCTCTACTCGAGTGAAATTGGAGTGAATTTCACTCAACTTGAGCTGAATGATGTTTTCTGACTCTTTCTTTCCTTACTCTTTCTTGAGTGAACTTTCCGCTCTGACAAGGTTTTTTAAAGAGGAGGTTGTTCCACGTGGTAAACACTTAAACACTTTAATAATTCAATCATAGAAAGTACATTTTCCCACCCAAAAATTTTGGTCTTACCAAATGTATTAGAACAGGAAGTTAATGAAATGATTGTAGAACATGGACCTAAGACTAAGTTACTTAGATGTAGTTGGGTGGTCAAATCTATCTGTTAGTGATCATACTTTGAGGCCAAATATGGGGTGATTGAATGTTAATAGATTGATTGAATCATTGGAGCATTTACTGTTCTGTATTTGATCTCAGTAATAGAGACAACATATTTTCTTACAAAATCCCAAGTCCATACTTGTATGTATTATATTTTCAGTCAGTATCTTGGTGTCACTAAGGGAGCTTCTTGAAATTAGGGCATACTAGGAACTGGCATAAGGCATTCCAAATGGTGTGGCTTGGTGCGCCGAGTTGGAACTCCTAGGAACTCCCTGGCATCTCTTTTCGAACTCACGAAAGAAAGGATGACTTTTGGCTTGCCATAAAATAGCACAGAGAGAATAGCATATATACAAAGGGAATGGCCAATTGGAACTGCTCTCCATGCCAATCAGAACCCTACAATGGGCATAGTGTATGCTATTTGGATAACTGCCATATGCCATTCCTATCAAGGAACTCATGCCCTAATTTCAAGAAGCTCCCTAAATCAAGTACTATCATTCAGCAGTAATGTTATAGTTATCATATATTTTAATATCACTTGATTGGACAATTCAAATTCTTGAAAAGAAATCCGGTAATATCATTGGATTGTGAGAAGATTAGAAGAACATTCAACCAAGAGAGAGTTTCTGTGAGAGCCCATTAAGCTTCATTGTGCCATTTTCTTAAATCCTTGTTGTATATTTTCATTTTATATATCTTTAATTTTTAGTGAGCACTTATAACAGTGTATCACATTTCGTATTAACTTTTTTTTATTATGATTACAAATTATTTACATGCACACGCACACGCATGTATTCACGATGCTAAATGTTGCATTTAAACTTTTTTTGAGATCACACCTTTGAGATTTCAAATTCATTCTAGAACTTTGAGGGAACCTATCGACTTTGAGTAGACTTTGAGTAAAAGCTGCTGAATTATTTTGAAACTCTGTCTGAATAATCTCCTTAAACAATACAGTTCCAAACTTCATTGAATGATGTCATCGTTTTGGAGGACAGGTGTGAATGGAATCAAGAGTCAAAGAAAATTTGTACCGACTTTCAGTGATTATCTATAGGAAAGACTACCATAAGTATGTCTTAGCTAGGCTAAATGATATCCAGCAGAGTAGCAGATTAAAATTACTAACAGACCAGCTTTCTTTTTCACCATGTGTTTATCAGTACCTATTGCAGATGAACAAACAAATGAATCTATCAATCTATATCCATATATGGTAACACTTGGCAATACAACTGTCCATCTTGCAATATTGGAAGTCGAAAGGTGTACTCTCACTTCAGTATCCGAAATGTCAACGGCCATTCATTTGAAATGGTACATGTATTAACAATCCAAGCCTTGACAAAATGCTGTTCATTCATGGGGTGCTGAATTTTGATTTCCAAGTTAGTTCCATGGAGAACACTATCTTCATTAGTATATGCCGCCATCTTGTATGTAGGATGAGAGTATCCTTCATACAAGATGTCGACATATAATCTCGACCCCAAGAAGCCTGTGATACAATGAACGATATAGCCGGATGAAGTTATAGATTTCCATGAATATTTTTACTTCCCAGAGAGCTGAAAAGTTGAACTGTGAAATGTCGACCCTATATAGTGCATGATCACGTGTAAACTGGTTGAAATCGGCATTCATCAGGATTGACATTGTACTTTCAATTTGTCCTCGTTTTACATTTTCTATCCAACAAATATTAACCAAGCTCAGCGAAAATATGACTAAAATTGAATCCTTTCTGCTCCTCCATTTGTATATGTCACTGTCGTGACTTTTGAGTTTGGAAATCTTGTATTTATTAACAGTTGTACACTCGCGATTTCAGCTTTTCATATCCAGTGCTCTTTATAAAAGACACGTATACCTGTATTGAACATATTGGTTAATAGTGCATTTTCCCAAAAACGCAAGATGCCTTACATACTGTTTGATATTTTTCCAGAGTTGAACATATTAGGATTGTACAGAGAGTTGTTGATTTATAAACAAATCTTCTATAACGAAGCTATGAACTTATCGTTTTGTTGTCATTATGCCCCGTTGACATTGCGTTTTGCCTGGTACAAAAACATCCTTTTTGACGTCCGTAACGCATGACCTTGTTCACTTGATATGTTGAGCATATACGTTTGCCAAATAGATTCGCACAGGGTTTTTCTTTTGCCCATGTTGACTCAAAGAAACGTTCGCGTACACATCCCGCACCTACTCCCCCACTGGACAGACGGAGCTTCACTTGAGCAGCGGTTTACACAAGTTTGGAAGATGGATCGATGCTAGAAGAATGCGCAAGGACGCAAACTTTTCCATTTAAAAATGAACCATTTCTCAGGTGGGAAGGATGTCGGCATCGAACGATTTTCTACGTTCATCAGAGCACCCTTTTTACAGATTTAACAAAACATTCCTCTGATCTGATTAGGTGGAAATACTCTACACTGAGAGAGAAAAAGGGGATTCATCATGATGCCAAAGGGGGTATCTAGAAGTTAGAGACCCGTGGTTATCGGGTAGGTTCCCTGGGGTATCAGAACGATTCCCCAGAGAATTCACTATGATGCCAGAGCGGATATCTGGCAGTTAAATACCCCTGGTTCTCGACAAGATACCCCATGGATTCGTCATGATTCCCCAGTTTCTCCACATGATTCCCCCACGTGGTTGTGAGATCTTCGCCTGTCTGTTGTTTGGCATCTACCACGGGTCTTTGTTCAGTAAAATCCACACCAATCTTAAGTTTCTTCATGCCATCGATGTCATAGTTCACATCAGTTACATTTATCGTCACCCCAAGAATGGTTTTGCAAAGCTTTTGTTCCAGATGTGATACAGTATCCCTCAAGTTCTTGAATCAACCCGATGATGTACAGGGATAAATCATCAATGTGAAGGTTAACACAGGTTTGTTACTATCCACACATGGATATTGTGCTTAAAAATCTTGTGGAAACTTCTCATTTTCTAAGGGTAAATTTTGCCAAATCGATGAAAATTATTATACGTCAGACTATGAGAAGTCATATGTCTCGTGGATGGTACCGTTGCTGGATTCCCATTCAAGCATCACTACAATTCCCTCTTTTCTCTCAGTGTAGTCTCGCTCCTCGTTTATGCACCGATCTGCAAAAGTTCTTTAAACTAAAAAAAAATAGCAGTAGAAATGGGACAACATACAGATAGAGTGACACTGTATAAGCAGAACAACATATATGCTTTCCACTTTGAAAATGTTACATTTTTACCTCCGGCTTATCAAAAAGTAAAACAAAAATACGATTGACTCATCATAAAATGGCTATCATTTCACCTTGATCATATCGCGCTTTAAAGAACTTTCTTTAATGTTCTCCATGTAAAACTTAGTTGTTTCGAACGTATGGTGTTCTCATGGATTCAAACGTCGATGACGCCACGAAGACAACAGGCGGTGGGTGGGTGTGTCTCCTTGCCACATGCCCAGTCAAATTGCCAAATTTTAAACCGCAAACACCGTATGACCGTATGAGGCAATATTGGCGATACCAATACATTATGACGCCACCCTGAGCCCCGTTACATAAAACAGCTATTATGGTGTTTAATACGGAGAAAATGAAAACAAAAATTCACTAAAGCGTGATAAGTTTCAATATCATGGTGAAATGGTAGTCATTTTGTAGATTTATTTTGTTATACACGCTGCAAGATTGATTGCAACTATTGACTTTGACCAGCTCCAAAACGGTATCACTTGTAAGATTCTTTAAAAATAATAGTATTTGCCACAATTTGAACTCATTAAGCATTTTAACATTCGGGTTCCAAACTAATTGTTCTTCTAGGTATGCGTAACAACATTCGTTTTGTCACATTCAATAAAGTTACCTTTCACAGATTCCCGACTTAGCTTTCATGGTACCGGTAACGAAAATTATAACTGAACGCAAACGTGTGAGTTTGGACGGCGAAAGAAGCACGGCGTCAAATGGATGGCAATCTTCCAGAAAGCTTTTGCTCCACTGACAAGCTAGAGCTGATGTATGGGATAGCAAAAAAAGACGGGCGACATAAAGGCTGCACCTGCATGGGATATGAATAGAACTGGATATGATTCTTACTCATTAGAAAACATTTTTGTTCGCTAATTTTATGTCCAGGGTAAGATACTAAACAGGAGGTATTCGCATGCAATGGTCGAGCGAACCGACAGGAATTTCACGTTAGTTGTACGAATTTCACGTTATACCTTGGTTTAAGTTTCGCATGTCAATTCTGCTGAAAGTACGGCGATATACTTTTCCGAATAGAAGTGGTTGTTTGCACGGGCCCATCTTCCGACGGACAGACGGGTAAACCGACGCGTGACTCCGTTTAAATTTGCGGATTGTACTATCCCTATATTTCATATGGCTTCAGTATGGAGAACACTTTTTGATCATTGGAAACTGGACTATTTTTGAGTTAAGCTGCCAAAATTATCATCATAACCGCCCTTTCTTGGAATATATATGGTGAGATAATTGATGCATATTTACTTGATATATATACACCAGTTATCAATGGTTGAAAATCTGCCCGGTTCTGCAAATATAGGCTGGAGAGAAAGATTACTAACCACAATTGTACACCGGGAGTCACTGGTCAATGCAGTTGTCGGGTCGCACGTGGGAAGCCAGGATGTCTAAGGACAGAGCTGCTCAGGTCGATCTCCCATTTGCACCACGTGAAATGTGGAAAAATTGTGGGTTGAGAGAACCAAAGTGATACTGCTAGATGGACAATCTAATTAAAATTAAATCCTGTCTGCTCCCCCATTTGGATATGTCACTTGCAGGATCTAACCGGCTTGCAGTAACGCGAGTGTCAACCAATCTCGATAGCTCTTCATAATGCTTTGAAGGGAGCATAATGGTAAGTGCTTTCTGGTTGGCTCAGCCCAATCACACGTCAAGCTGTTGAGGAATCTTCTGATATTGCCGCCCTCCCGTTAGATTGGCACCATAATGCGGGGTAGAATTATGGACTGGTCCTTGGCATAAACCTTGGGTTAAAGCAGAGACCATGACCCTATCCCCCCCACCCCCCTCCCCGACTGCAAACAAAGTAGATAAAATGCGGCCGTGATGTCATAAGACATAAATATTCATGAGCTGGGCGCTCTGAACACCATATTCAATTGAAATTAGTAAGATCCTACATAGCGACATATACGATTGAGGAACATTGATGGGATATTAATTTATTTTGATTGGCCAGATGGACTACATGTACAGCCTCGGAATACCTAATATGCGGACAAGCACAAGAAGCAGCCCAAATACCATGATTTATTTCATCAGAATGCCCCAGAGTTTCATTGTAACACGCCATATGAAAAATAATTTCCCGTTGCGAAAGGCAGCGATATCATTCTATAATCGATTATGGCCGAGTGCTGCCGCATATAAAACTTGTTACTCGTACGCGCGATCTAAGAAACTGGATAACCAGAGAATATGTAGAAAACTGTGGTCGGTCTTTCACAAGGATGCATGGAAACTGGATAAGGAAACTTGGTCGTGTGTACCAGGCTTAACAGACGGACAAACACTGACACTTTAAATCAATAGGCTTCTTCTTGTCATGAGTTTGTGGCATAAGTTAAATATCACAACAATTGACATCACTGAACTCGCGTGACAGCATATTTTGAAAGACTTGATTTTTGCAGTACAATTACCTCAACATTTGTCCTACCCGCTGTTGAAAAGCAAATGGAGATTAAATAATTCAGTATTCCATCAGATCCGTCTTCCACTTTGAACGCTACAGCTTCCAACCCATACTCCATCGTCTCACCATCAATGATGGCGTTCGTGATTTGCCTAGCCTGCATGTGGTTCGTTCATTAGTACGAATTTCAAATGCTTCCCTTCGATATGTATGTCTTGTTACAGGCAAAATCGACAAAATGGTATGCTAGTAGATTATACATATAAAAACAAACGAAGAGGAATTTGCCAAAACAATGCGGGGTTAATGTGGAAACAAGACACTTTGCTGTCTGTTACAGCACTGTCCAAGATCCCATAATGATGCAGGCACAAATACAGATTTGGTGGAACGTTTCCTAACGAGACCTCTGAATAGCATGTTTTGTCTACAAATACAGAGCTTTACACGCCAGAAAGGCTCAAATGAAATATGAAGCAGAGAAAACTGCTTACATGCTGTTTTCTTTGCCAAGTGCTGGGAAAGCGATTTTATTGTAAGAGTCACTGTAGTGTAAATGTAGCTGAAATATAATGTAGGATACAACAGCCTGATAACCGAGTAGACTGTCTGGTAAAAGCAATCGTTATACGATTGGTCATATCAGAAACTTTACGCCATCATTAGTTGTGATGGTACGGAACCATCAAGGGCAGGTTTTGTTCTCATACACTGTGTAACGCAGAGATAGGAGTCTTATAATGAGAGGATAGCACAGAACGAGTTGCGACATGGTCTGACTCTTCCGCACGTTTCCGTTTACATATCGCTAAATATATACTCGGACCTCTTTACTGCATATTACCAGTACGGAGGTTCAGCCAATCAGAAGCATCTGCCTGGCCAAATTTCCTATTGACACTTATACGGTGACGGACATGTCAAATCAGTGTGCAACAATTGAACGAGTGCACAGGAGAGAAAAAAAATGATGTCGACGTGGGTAATGTTAGCTGTCATAACATTTATGCTGTGATGACTCGATATGTGGACTGGTGGCTGTCCATACCATGCTATCTTTCTAATGTTACTGAAAACTGATGACCGCTGGTGTCTATCAAGGAACTTCACGAGAAATGGAAAACACATGATCACATCAGGTTGGGAGGAGCAAGAGAAGAATTTGTAAATCCGGTTCCAGGATCACGATCAGGGTGTACGGACAGACAGTTGTAGAGAATGATGAGAAAGAATTACTTCATTACAGTCCATGGCTAAAACCAATTCACCTTAGTGCCGTTTGGCCTGTGTCGGTTACCAGGGAGCGCTGCGAAAAATAGACACTTTTCTCACCATTCTATTTGTACATTTCGGAACAAGTCGGAGCTTTCTGTTACGTCATGATAAAACAAGTCGAAAGACATCAGGGAGATAACTCCGGACAACGGGCCTCCATTTGCTCCCCAGACACTTCAATGCAAAACATCCGGAAAGACGGACTGTACCCGAACCCATGAAATATTTCTCGTGCAGCAAAGTTTGGAGTGTTGGTATTTGATAGATTTGGCTGATGCTGAAGTGGAGGGATCTCGCGGTCGTTGGTTGAAATTCGCTGGTAAATTCATGGTGTGCACGAGCACTCGTCAGGAAGGCCTGGGGTGGACCTTTTGAGTATAAGACAGCCATTCGTGGTCCGAATGAGTCGTGCAAGTTCTCATATTCAAGCCCTCGACTGGGGTAGTAAATTTGGCTGGGCACGTTAATCTGAGCATGCGAAGTCGGAAAATAGTAGAAACAAGGCAGTTTTGTGTTTTGGAGCAGTTGTCGTTTATAGTGTTTCCGCGTCCATAATCCAAAGACCTATTTCATATAACAGCATTAGCACAAATTCACCAAAAAAAATTATTTTGAGGAAATGACTGTGCTGCTATATTCAGAAATTCTGATGCCGAATGCATGCGGATACTGAAGAACTCAAAAGTCGAAAAAACAAGATGGTAAAGGACACATCGTATAGGCAAGTTATCTACTTAGGCTTTCTATGCTCTCTATACTACTATTCTTCGTCAGGACCACATTGAACATCTTAATTCATTAACAATATCGGTGATCAATAAAACTGGTCATCAATATTTTAATGTCAGAAGCCGTAAGACTTTCTTCAGTTCTACTGCACGTAAAGGGTATCATTATCGGGAGTTTTCTTTCTTTATAGAATTGCTTGAATTTCTCATTGACAATATCTATGTAAAATTCGGCAATACCATTTACCAACAGCGTCTAGGTATCCCATTTGGTACAAACTGTGCACCACTTTTGGCAGACCGATATCTGTTCTCGTATGAATTCGCCTATGTGCAGAAATTGTTAAAAGATAATCATTCCGAAGCCCGTTTCATCTCATTCACCATACGCTCAATAGACGATCTCCTAGCACTGGATAATACCTATATTAGCGACGCTGTGAAGGATATTTACTCCCCTTTAATGGATTTGAAGGAAACCACTTATAGGCCAGATGGAACATCATATGTGTACCTATACCTTTACAGGAATAATCAGGGCTTTCTCTTACGTCGACTCTACGAGAAGGGAGACGATTACAATTTTGACATAATTAACTACCCATTTCTGGATAGCAATATTCCAGAAGGACCTGCATACGGCGTATACATATCTCGTCTGATAGCATTTGCTAGATCATGTGCAGACTGTCGATTTTAATCAACGCCACAGAATATTACTGCAAGAACTTTATTCAAATTTTCTCAAATTCTGTGAAAAATATTGTACACTGACGGCAAAATACGATCATAGCGTGCAAGATAACTGGCGCTACGTTTCATAACTTGTGTCTAATTCAGTTAAAATTATTTTTATTTCTTACACATTTAGAATTGTGCTATCTGCCATACGAAATGCCTTCTACTCTCGACACTCTATACTGCAATCCTTCATCAAGATCTTATTGACCGTCTCAGTTCATTAACAGAATCTGTGTTCAAGAAAACTGATCGTAGATATATTAATGTCAGAAGCCATAAAGCATTCTTTAGCTCTACTACATACAAGAGATACATTCATGGGATGTTGCTTGAATTTCTCATTAAAACTATCTATGTGAAATTTGGCAACACAATATATGAACAGCATATAAGTATTACAATGGGTACTAATTGTGCAACCGTTGACTGACCTATGTCTGTTCTCTTATGAATATGACTATCAAAAAGCTATCAATATCGCTTTCAAAAACCGATCAATTCAAAGCCCGTTTCTTCTCATCCACCAAACGCTATATGGACGATCTTCTCGCTGTGGATAATCGCAATATAAATGAAGCAGTGAGGGATATATATCCACCTTCGCTGGATTTGAAGGAAACTACAGATAGCCTACCGGCACATCATATTTAGACTTATATCTCTATAAAAATGAAGCGGGCCTTCTCTCTCGTCGAATTTATTACAAAAGAGATGATTACAACATCGTAAACAATCCCTTTCTGGACAGTAATATTCCAGTGGGACCTGTAAATGGCGTATACATATCTCGCCTAGTATCATTTGCTAGATCCTGTGTTAAATGTGACGATTTTAATCAACGTCACAAAACATTGTTGCAGAAACTTATAAAACAGGGCTATACCATCAAGCGCCTCCACTCAAACTTTCTCAAATTTGACGATACATGTCGCATGCTGATAGCAAAACACGAGCGTAGCGGGCAAGATCTATGGCGTTACGTTTCGTAACTTGTGTCTAATTCCGCTGTAAACTGGTTGAAATCGGCATTCATCAGGATTGACATTGTACTTTCAATTTGTCCTCGTTTTACATTTTCTATCCAACAAATATTAACCAAGCTCAGCGAAAATCTGACTAAAATTGAATCCTTTCTGCTCCTCCATTTGTATATGTCACTGTCGTGACTTTTGAGTTTGGAAATCTTGTATTTATTAACAGTTGTACACTCGCGATTTCAGCTTTTCATATCCAGTGCTCTTTATAAAAGACACGTATACCTGTATTGAACATATTGGTTAATAGTGCATTTTCCCAAAAACGCAAGATGCCTTACATACTGTTTGATATTTTTCCAGAGTTGAACATATTAGGATTGTACAGAGAGTTGTTGATTTATAAACAAATCTTCTATAACGAAGCTATGAACTTATCGTTTTGTTGTCATTATGCCCCGTTGACATTGCGTTTTGCCTGGTACAAAAACATCCTATTTGACGTCCGTAACGCATGACCTTGTTCACTTGATATGTTGAGCATATACGTTTGCCAAATAGATTCGCACAGGGTTTTTCTTTTGCCCATGTTGACTCAAAGAAACGTTCGCGTACACATCCCGCACCTACTCCCCCACTGGACAGACGGAGCTTCACTCGAGCAGCGGTTTACACAAGTTTGGAAGATGGATCGATGCTAGAAGAATGCGCAAGGACGCAAACTTTTCCATTTAAAAATGAACCATTTCTCAGGTGGGAAGGATGTCGGCATCGAACGATTTTCTACGTTCATCAGAGCACCCTTCTATACAGATTTAGCAAAACATTCCTCTGATCTGATTAGGTGGAAATACTCTACACTGAGAGAGAAAAAGGGGATTCATCATGATGCCAAAAGGGGTATCTAGAAGTTAGAGACCCCTGGTAGGTTCCCTGGGGTATCAGAACGATTCCCCAGAGAATTCACTATGATGCCAGAATGGATATCTGGCAGTTAAATACCCCTGGTTCTCGACAAGATACCCCATGGATTCGTCATGATTCCCCAGTTTCTCCACATGATTCCCCCACGTGGTTGTGAGATCTTCGCCTGTCTGTTGTTTGGCATCTACCACGGGTCTTTGTTCAGTAAAATCCACACCAATCTTAAGTTTCTTCATGCCATCGATGTCATAGTTCACATCAGTTACATTTATCGTCACCCCAAGAATGGTTTTGCAAAGCTTTTGTTCCAGATGTGATACAGTATCCCTCAAGTTCTTGAATCAACCCGATGATGTACAGGGATAAATCATCAATGTGAAGGATAACACAGGTTTGTTACTATCCACACATGGATATTGTACTTAAATTCTTGTGGAAACTTCTCATTTTCTAAGTGTAAATTTGGCCAAATTGATGAAAATTATTATAAGTCAGACTATGAGAAGTCCTATGTCTCGTGGATGGTACCGTTGCTGGATTCCCATTCAAGCATCACTACGATTCCCTCTTTTCTCTCCGTGTAGTCTCGCTCCTCGTTTATGCACCGATCTGCAAAAGTTCTTTAAACTAAAAAAAAATAGCAGTAGAAATGGGACAACATACAGATAGAGTGACACTGTATAAGCAGAACAACATATATGCTTTCCACTTTGAAAATGTTACATTTTTACCTCAGGCTTATCAAAAAGTAAAACAAAAATACGATTGACTCATCATAAAATGGCTATCATTTCATCTTGATCATATCGCGCTTTAAAGAACTTTCTTTAATGTTCTCCATGTAAAACTTAGTTGTTTCGAACGTATGGTGTTCTCGTGGATTCAAACGTCGATGACGCCACGAAGACAACAGGTGGTGGGTGGGTGTGTCTCCTTGCCACATGCCCAGTCAAATTGCCAAATTTTAAACCGCAAACACCGTATGACCGTATGAGGCAATATTGGCGACGCCACCCTGAGCCCCGTTACATAAAACAGCTATTATGGTGTTTCATACGGAGAAAATGAAAACAAAAATTTAAAGCGTGATAAGTTTCAATATCATGGTGAAATGGTAGTCATTTTGTAGATTTATTTTGTTATACACGCTGCAAGATTGATTGCAACTATTGACTTTGACCAGCTCCAAAACGGTATCACTTGTAAGATTCTTTATATATAATAGTATTTGCCACAATTTGAACTCATTAAGCATTTTAACATTCGGGTTCCAAACTAATTGTTCTTCTAGGTATGCGTAACAACATTCGTTTTGTCACATTCAATAAAGTTACCTTTCACAGATTCCCGACTTAGCTTTCATGGTACCGGTAACGAAAATTATAACTGAACGCAAACGTGTGAGTTTGGACGGCGAAAGAAGCACGGCGTCAAATGGATGGCAATCTTCCAGAAAGCTTTTGCTCCACTGACAAGCTAGAGCTGATGTATGGGATAGCAAAAAAAGACGGGCGACATAAAGGCTGCACCTGCATGGGATATGAATAGAACTGGATATGATTCTTACTCATTAGAAAACATTTTTGTTCGCTAATTTTATATGTCCAGGGTAAGATACTAAATAGGAGGTATTCGCATGCAATGGTCGAGCGAACCGACAGGAATTTCACGTTAGTTGTACGAATTTCACGTTATACCTTGGTTTAAGTTTCGCATGTCAATTCTGCTGAAAGTACGGCGATATACTTTTCCGAATAGAAGTGGTTGTTTGCACGGGCCCATCTTCCGACGGATAAACCGACGCGTGACTCCGTTTGAATTTGCGGATTGTACTATCCCTACATTTCATATGGCTTCAGTATGGAGAACATTTTTGATCATTGGAAACTGGACTATTTTTGAGTTAAGCGGCCAAAATTATCATCAATGTCCGCATAACCGCCCTTTCTTGGAATATATATGGTGAGATAATTGATGCATATTTACTTGATATATATACACCAGTTATCAATGGTTGAAAATCTGCCCGCTGCTGCAAATATAGGCTGGAGAGGAAGATTACTAACCAGAAATGTACACCGGGAGTCACTGGTCAATGCACTTGTCGGGTCGTGGGAAGCCAGGATGTCTAAGAACGGAGCTGCTAGGGTCGATCTCCCATCTACCCCACGTGAAATGTGGAACCAATCAGGCCTCTCATTTTGAGGCGAGTGATTGTATCCTTTAACCTTAATCACTCTCCTCAAAATGAGAGGCCTGCAAAGTGATACTGCCATATGGACAATCTAATTAAAATTAAATCCTGTCTGCTCCTCCATTTGGATATGTCGCTTGCAGGATCTAACCGGCTTGCAGTAACGCGAGTGTCAACCAATCCCGATAGCTCTTCATAGTGCTTTGAAGGGAACATAATGGTTAAGTGCTTTCTGGTTGGCTCAGCCCAACCACACGTCAAGCTGTTGGGGAATCTTCTGATATTGCCGCCCTCCCGTCAGATTGGCACCATAATGCGGGGTAGAATTATGACTGGTCCTTGGCGTAAACCTTGGGTTAAAGCAGAGACCCATGACCCTATATCCCCCATCCCCCCTACCCGACTGCAAGTAAAGTAGATAAAATGCGGCCGTGATGTCATAAGACTATTAAAGATTCATGAGCTGGATTCAATTGAAATCAGTAAGATCCTACATAGCGACATATACGATTGAGGAGCATTGATAGGATATTAATTTATTAAGATTGGCTAGATCGACTACATATACAGCCTCGGATGAGCTTGTGGAATACCTAATCTGCGGACAAGCACAAGAAGCAACCCAAATACCATGATTTATTTTATCAGAATGCCCCAGAGTTTCATTGTAACGCGCCATATGAAACATAATTCCCCGTTGCGAAAGGCAGCGGCATCATTCTATATTCGATTATGGCCGAGTGCTGCCGCATCTAAGAAACTGGATAACCAGAGAATATGTAGAAAATTGTGGTCGGTCTTTCCCTTATATGTGTTGTAATTTCACACGGATACATGAAAACTGGACAAGGAAACTTGGTCGTGTGTATCAGGCGTAACAGACGGACAAACATTGACTTTTAAATCAATAGGCTTATTCTTGTCATGAGTTTGTGTCATAAGTTAAATATCACAACAAATGACATCACTGAACTCGCGTGACAGCATATTTTGAAACACTGATTTTTTCCGTACAGTGACCTCAACATTTGTCCTACTCGCTATTGAAAAGCAAATGGAGATGAAATAATTCAGTATTCTATCAGATCTGCCCTCCACTTTGAACGCTACAGCTTCCAACCCATACTCCATCCTCTCATCATTAATGATGGCCTTCATGATTTGCCTAGCCTGCATGTGGTTCGTTCATTAGTACGGATTTCAAATGCTTCCCTTCGATATGTATCTCTTGTTGCAAGCTCTCACAAAATCGACAAAACGGTATGCTAGTAGATTATACATATACAAACAAACGAAGAGGAATTTGCCAAAACAATGCGGGGTTAATGTGGAAACAAGACACTTTGCTGTCTGTTACAGCACTGTCCACGATCCCATAATGATGGAGGCACACAAGATTTGGTGGAACGTTCCCTAATGAGACCTCTGAATAGCATGTTTTGTCTACAAATACAGAGCTATACACCCAGAAAGGCTCAAAGGAAATATGAAGCAGAGAAAACCGCTTACATGCTGTTTTCTTTGCCAAGTGCTGAGAAAGCGATTTTGTTGTAAGAGTCACTGTAGTGTAAATGTAGTTGAAATATAATGTAGGATACAACAGCCTGATAACCGAGTAGACTGTCTGGTAAAAGCAATCGTTATACGATTGGTCATATCAGAAACTTTACGCCATCATTAATTGTGATGGTACGGTACCATCAAGGGGAGGTTTTGTTCTCATACACTGTGTAATGCAGAGATAGGAGTCTTATAATGAGAGAATAGCATAGAACGAGTTGGGACATGGTCTGACTCTTCCGCACGTTTCCGTTTACATATCGCTAAATATATACTCGGACCTCTTTACTGCATATTACCAGTACGGAGGTTCAGCCAATCAGAAGCATCTGCCTGGCCAAATTTCCTATTGACACTTATACGGTGACGGACATGTCAAATCAGTGTGCAACAATTGAACGAGTGCACAGGAGAGAAAAAAAATGATGTCGACGTGGGTAATGTTAGCTGTCATAACATTTATGCTGTGATGACTCGATATGTGGACTGGTGGCTGTCCATACCATGCTATCTTTCTAATGTTACTGAAAACTGATGACCGCTGGTGTCTATCAAGGAACTTCACGAGAAATGGAAAACACATGATCACATCAGGTTGGGAGGAGCAAGAGAAGAATTTGTAAATCCGGTTCCAGGATCACGATCAGGGTGTACGGACAGACAGTTGTAGAGAATGATGAGAAAGAATTACTTCATTACAGTCCATGGCTAAAACCAATTCACCTTAGTGCCGTTTGGCCTGTGTCGGTTACCAGGGAGCGCTGCGAAAAATAGACACTTTTCTCACCATTCTATTTGTACATTTCGGAACAAGTCGGAGCTTTCTGTTACGTCATGATAAAACAAGTCGAAAGACATCAGGGAGATAACTCCGGACAACGGGCCTCCATTTGCTCCCCAGACACTTCAATGCAAAACATCCGGAAAGACGGACTGTACCCGAACCCATGAAATATTTCTCGTGCAGCAAAGTTTGGAGTGTTGGTATTTGATAGATTTGGCTGATGCTGAAGTGGAGGGATCTCGCGGTCGTTGGTTGAAATTCGCTGGTAAATTCATGGTGTGCACGAGCACTCGTCAGGAAGGCCTGGGGTGGACCTTTTGGGTATAAGACAGCCATTCGTGGTCCGAATGAGTCGTGCAAGTTCTCATATTCAAGCCCTCGACTGGGGTAGTAAATTTGGCTGGGCACGTTAATCTGAGCATGCGAAGTCGGAAAATAGTAGAAACAAGGCAGTTTTGTGTTTTGGAGCAGTTGTCGTTTATAGTGTTTCCGCGTCCATAATCCAAAGACCTATTTCATATAACAGCATTAGCACAAATTCACCAAAAAAAATTATTTTGAGGAAATGACTGTGCTGCTATATTCAGAAATTCTGATGCCGAATGCATGCGGATACTGAAGAACTCAAAAGTCGAAAAAACAAGATGGTAAAGGACACATCGTATAGGCAAGTTATCTACTTAGGCTTTCTATGCTCTCTATACTACTATTCTTCGTCAGGACCACATTGAACATCTTAATTCATTAACAATATCGGTGATCAATAAAACTGGTCATCAATATTTTAATGTCAGAAGCCGTAAGACTTTCTTCAGTTCTACTGCACGTAAAGGGTATCATTATCGGGAGTTTTCTTTCTTTATAGAATTGCTTGAATTTCTCATTGACAATATCTATGTAAAATTCGGCAATACCATTTACCAACAGCGTCTAGGTATCCAATTTGGTACAAACTGTGCACCACTTTTGGCAGACCGATATCTGTTCTCGTATGAATTCGCCTATGTGCAGAAATTGTTAAAAGATAATCATTCCGAAGCCCGTTTCATCTCATTCACCATACGCTCAATAGACGATCTCCTAGCACTGGATAATACCTATATTAGCGACGCTGTGAAGGATATTTACCCCCCTTTAATGGATTTGAAGAAAACCACTTATAGGCCAGATGGAACATCATATGTGTACCTATACCTTTACAGGAATAATCAGGGCTTTCTCTTACGTCGACTCTACGAGAAGGGAGACGATTACAATTTTGACATAATTAACTACCCATTTCTGGATAGCAATATTCCAGAAGGACCTGTATACGGCGTATACATATCTCGTCTGATAGCATTTGCTAGATCATGTGCAGACTGTCGATTTTAATCAACGCCACAGAATATTACTGCAAGAACTTTATTCAAATTTTCTCAAATTCTGTGAAAAATATTGTACACTGACGGCAAAATACGATCATAGCGTGCAAGATATCTCGCGCTACGTTTCATAACTTGTGTCTAATTCAGTTAAAATTATTTTTATTTCTTACACATTTAGAATTGTGCTATCTGCCATACGAAATGCCTTCTACTCTCGACACTCTATACTGCAATCCTTCATCAAGACCTTATTGACCATCTCAGTTCATTAACAGAATCTGTGTTCAAGAAAACTGATCGTAGATATATTAATGTCAGAAGCCATAAAGCATTCTTTAGCTCTACTACATACAAGAGATACATTCATGGGATGTTGCTTGAATTTCTCATTAAAACTATCTATGTGAAATTTGGCAACACAATATATGAACAGCATATAAGTATTACAATGGGTACTAATTGTGCAACCGTTGACTGACCTATGTCTGTTCTCTTATGAATATGACTATCAAAAAGCTATCAATATCGCTTTCAAAAACCGATCAATTCAAAGCCCGTTTCTTCTCATCCACCAAACGCTATATGGACGATCTTCTCGCTGTGGATAATCGCAATATAAATGAAGCAGTGAGGGATATATATCCACCTTCGCCGGATTTGAAGGAAACTACAGATAGCCTACCGGCACATCATATTTAGACCTATATCTCTATAAAAATGAAGCGGGCCTTCTCTCTCGTCGAATTTATGACAAAAGAGATGATTACAACATCGTAAACAATCCCTTTCTGGACAGTAATATTCCAGTGGGACCTGTAAATGGCGTATACATATCTCGCCTAGTATCATTTGCTAGATCCTGTGTTAAATGTGACGATTTTAATCAACGTCACAAAACATTGTTGCAGAAACTTATAAAACAGGGCTATACCATCAAGCGCCTCCACTCAAACTTTCTCAAATTTGACGATACATGTCGCATGCTGATAGCAAAACACGAGCGTAGCGGGCAAGATCTATGGCGTTACGTTTCGTAACTTGTGTCTAATTCCGCTTAACCCGAGGCTAGGGGCCGCATGAACCCATGTACTTCAAGATCCTCATGGTGCTCACATGAACAGTCACAGTCAAAGCGTGACGGAGATATATCATTCTCTAGATGACGACTTTACAACGAATATCATATGGATTAAGAATACTGATCAGCGATAGGGATTTGATATTTTTGAAACATCATTATGTCTTGCCGGCATGACTGAAAACTGTTGACCCCTTCTCTCTTGCAGGAAACTAGCCTATGTTTATGCATACTACGATTGTCTTTTTGAAGTTGGTGCTAATGCTGTTATATGGAATAGGTCTTTGGATTATGGACGCGGATAATCTTTAATGGACGACGGCTGAATTATGAATGACGGACCAGACGCTTGTAATTTTGGAATTCTTTTATAAACGACATCGAATATTGACTGTCGAATCTGATGCTCACTATTAATACTCATGCTGCCTCGATCGGAGATGCGGGACAGGATAACTTACAACAGGCGTACATCGCCATGCTCCTCGACGTCAGTGAAAAACAGTCATTGCTGTCTGTGAACGGTATGGCCTGCTGTCATATGAACTGAAAGATGACCCCACGCATGGGGCTGTTCAAATGCGCAAACATGTTGTAACAGACAATCTTTGTTGTTGATATTTCTTTCTCTCATCTGTTTGCTTCATGGCGTTAAAACGTAATGGACAAAGGGAATCCTCCTCCTCACTCACTAGCACACAGTAACCTACAGGGAATAGATTAATCTACCTAGTAGACAGACCGAACAAGACTCCTTTCTCTACTAATCGAAGCGTGCAGATGCGCGCCTCCGAACTGTCCTTTCTCTACTAGATTGCGAGTGCGCATGCGCGTATAACCCTCAGTCTGTCTTTATCCGACATGAGATTCAATAGGATACCACCCACGCCACATTTGGATGGTCTAAAACTCGCTAAAAACCGCCCTTGCTCTACTACTCCACGACGGCGTGTGCGTACGCTGATGTTACTACAAAAAAAACACGCTAGTCTGACTGTACAACACGAGCGCTTCAATACGATTCTCTGCAGGGCCCATTTGGACCAGGGATGGCTCACCTATACCCCAAAACGTCCACCCTAAGCTTTCTGTCAAAGTGTGCATGCGCACCATGACTACCAGCAAAAGAAAAGCAACGGCCCTGAGACCCCTCCGGTCGTGCTCTACAGCGTCAGCGAAATCGATTACTTACTCACACTCTAAACACTACTCCACAAAAATTGACCACAACTACCCAAAATATCCACCCGAAACTGCCCTTTTTTCAATTTTTCGATCGCACACACGTAGATTAATGTGACCGGCAAATCCTCACCCAGGTCTGATTCTACACCACGAGCGCTTGAATGTGGTACCTGCATGACCCCAAAAAGATCCACCCCATGGCTCCCCGCCGAGTGCGCATGCGGACAACGACTTTATCGGCGTAAATCAACCAACGACCCCGAAAGCCCTTCAGTCATACTCGAAAGCGTTAATGGATCAAATATCCACACTGTATAATTTGATTAATTAGCCCATGGGTTTATGTAAAATCCGTCTTTCCGGATGTTTTGCATTGAAGTGACTGGGAGCAAATGGGGGCCCGTTGCCCTCTGACTGGAGTTATCGCTCCCATGTCTCTAGTCTCGCGACTTGTTCTGATATGACGTCACGAAAATCCCCAGACAAGTTCCAACTTGTCCTGACATGTTCATCTAGAATGGTGACTAAACGAATCTAATTGTCGCAGCGCCCCTTTACGACCGACCCAGGCTGAACGGCAAGACGGTGAGTTGGTATAAGCCATGCAGACCATTTTCTCACCATTCCCTTTAAATATTGTCAACAACTTGACTAATCCGAATGATGTAAATGGCCGCCATATTCGAAGCCGTGGCTATATGGAAAGAATCACCGCCATATTTGATCACGTTACAGTATAAGATACACCAAGTTAACTTTCTAACTCATGCAATGATCATTCTATATCAATAGCCATATCAGTGCAGTCATGTAGCACACAGCTATAAAGAATATTTCACCAATATGGAGAAAATAATTCAAATGCCGTTTGGAATGGGGTCAAAAGTCAATGTAGATGAGGAACATATACATTAGATTCCGAGAAACCCTTGCAGCAACCATATACAATGGAAGTGGTTGGACCTACTGAAAGTGGGAAAAACCAAAGTGGATAGATAAATGATTACGAGGACATCTACTGTCTGTTATTGCAAATCACAGTTCATATTCGATGACAATAGTCTGACAGTATCCATGAATTTAGGACTCCGATTCAAGGTACTTCAATTCCAGTGTAAGCAATCTGGTAAAAGAGGATGATATTATGATAGATGCCAAACAGAACACGAGAATTTCATACGTGTGTATCAAAGGATCACATTATAACAATATACCTGTATCCGTTATATACATTGTACGAAACTCGGTCGATCAGGACAAAGCTTCAACAAATATCGGTCAGTATATTGCTCTATTCAATAACCCAATCGACAAGCATCAACTTTCATTATTAGGTCGTTGTTTTATACCACTCTAATAAAATATATGAAGACGCCATCTCTTCACCTTATAGGCGATTTATTTGTCGATATCAACTCGAATATTCATGAACATCATCAAAGGTTAAAGACAAATGTACACCGAAGTGTTACACTGACATTTCGTAAACCCAAGCAGACAAATATGGACAAGTAAAACAAGCTGGAGACTGGCTATATAGTGGTATGAGTTCCACCGCACTATGGTTTCAAACAGGGTGAATCTACATAGGGCCAGGGTCAAGGCCAGATTTTCAGTGTGAATGGAATGGGACAACGTAACAAAGCAGTCTATAGATGAGCGACTGTGAAAAATATACATCATAAGGGTTTTAATCAGCCTACTAATAATTGGAAGCAAATATCAATTATAATGTGTGGAAAGACATGTTTGGTGCTCATATAATGAAGGAGTATAGCGATGAAATTGAAAAGAGAATGCAGTATTACTAGAACCTAGGCTACGACGAAGATGAATCGGGTGATATAGCCAAACAAGACATCATTCCAGCAATGGAAAATAGACTACTTCAAAAGTTTCGCAACTGTGTGATTCATTGTCATGATATAATAAATGATCATATAAGCAATTTGAAAACAGCCAGTCAGCTTCAAAACGAAAACAATATTGAATATGATTCGGAAATATGATGAAACGAAAGTTAAGAATAAATGAAATTAAACTGTGAATATTTAAAGGAATTTGATATGTAAACATCATGTATAGGAAAATAATGCCATGTAACTACAATTTGTGTAAATTTGTAATTAGTTGATTAATAAAACATGTTTCTATATACCATACATTTAGATTATTTTCTGTATAGTCTTTCTTATATGCCTTATACTTGTGCAGTACATGCCTGCACTACTATGGCTATTGGTATAGAATAACCATTGTACGAGTCAATAAGTTCTCTCCTGGTTTCTTTCTCTGTCACGTATTTAAAATGGCGATGATTCACGTGAACGAATATGGCGGCCGTACAGATTGGTGGTCAAACTGTTCGCCCCTGCGCCCTGATCATGAACCCCGAACCGGTTTTACAACCCCTACTCCTCCGCCTCTTGTTTCCTCCTATAGCTCATCTAGAACCTGAAGCAGACCATGATCATGTCTTGAAATTGTATTTTCTCCACTACTTGTAGGACTTTTCTTTATGTATAGCTTTGGGGACGCCGTTATCGACATGGGGTTAATGAGTCACGACTGACTAATGCCGGACATGACGACACAACGAACCTTTGCAGAAACTTGGCTGGATTTGATTCCACTTTTCTCCACAAGAGCCAATGAAAATACTGAATTTCATTTTAAAAATTGAATTGACTAACCATTATAGAAGTGCTGACGTACTGAAATTACTAGGATTAAACGCAACATTAAAAGAGTGGTGGAAAACGATGCCGGCATACTGACAATGACATATGACCCCACAGACAAATGTACTGATTGCATATTTCAAAAACATCAGAAGAACCAAAAGTGATGCCAAAAGTAACGTGGGTCGAAGCGAGGTTAGGTCACACGAACGATCATTTACAAGTACTGAGATCGACCGGTCACTGGTCCTGGCTATCACTGAAGGAACCCCGTCACTAGTGGTGGTCAGGGAGCAGGGGAGACGACAACCTGCACTGTCCCGGCGCTGCCCTGGCACTGGCCCCCGGCGCTGCCACAACACTGTGCTGGCACTGTCTCAACACTGCTCCAACACTGTCCTGGGGCTGCCCTGGCACTGTCCTGGCACTGCTCCAACACTGTCGCGGTGCTGCCCTAGCACTGTCCTGGCACTGCCCCGACACTGTCCCGGCGCTGCCCTGGCACTGCCCCGGCGCTGTCTTGACACTGTCTTGGCCCTGCCTGACACTGTCCTGACACTGCCCCAGCACTGCCCCGACACTGTCCCGGCGCTGCCCTGGCACTGCCCCGGCGCTGTCTTGACACTGTCTTGGCCCTGCCTGACACTGTCCTGACACTGCCCCAGCACTGTCCCGGTACTGCCCCGACACTGTTCCGGCGCTGCCCTGGCACTGCCCCGGCGCTGTCTTGACACTGTCGCGGCCCTGCCTGGCGCTGTCTTGACACGGTCCCAACACTGTCCCGGTGCTGCCCTAGCACTGTCTCGGTCCTGCCTGGCGCTGCCCTAGCAGTATAATATTTTAGGGGACGTTATGTTGAATATTTTGGGGACCTGGCTTTAATTCAGTGCCAGCCGTACACCCCTTCTCGAAATTTTACATCCTACAGGTGACACAACTCGCCTACAGAAAATACGCAGCCTTTTTGCTGTTGGACCTTCACAGGGGCATCAAAGATGTCCAAGTTCCAATCAGGTTTGCAGGCAAACATTGTATATCTGCGCCGACTCTAACACTACCATAGAAAATACGCGGCACAGGGGCATCCAAGCTCCAATGTCCAATGTCCAAGCTCCAATCAAGTTTGCAGGCAAACGTTGTATATCTAAGGCTGTGCTAAGACGGTCTCCAGTCACGGACCCCGGCACATACAAATTTATCCTATCACCAACAACAACAAATTATCCTACAAATTTTGTTCTCTGCACAAGGCAGGCGATATTCTCACCTCGAAACATCTATCCAACTGCATCGAATTGGCGGGAACACGAGCTGATATAGACTCTCCGTTCTTCTGGGCTGGAGGTAGGAATTTGTCCCGTTCACCTGGATGAAAATACGATTCAAGCCGCAGCGTCATCTATTCACTTCTAGAAATCGTACCGCTCTTCTGGACTGAAGGTAGGAAGTGGTCCCGTGCGCCCGGATGAAGATGCGATTCAATTCGAAGCGCCATCTATTCACTATTACCACGAAACTCATCGTCTTTCGGCGTTTTTCGTCAAAGTTTGACAGACTCAATCAGCCAAACCGGAAAATATGGCTATGGAAGCTTAAACCATAATACGAAACAGGCTTAACCTGTAAATTCCAGCCGTCAACTCTCTTTACTGGTTAATTTACTGGACGATATCGAATTTTCACTGAACACGTTCTGGTTCATCGCTCGCTGGTGGAGTTCCCTGTAGAATCCTACCCCGGGTTTTCTGCCGTGGTTTAACGAATGGGGGTTGGCGAAAGTTTAATAGTTCGATGATTCATGATCATATCACTTTAAATTACTTAGTGGGTTTAACTAACACACCCAACAGTATACATAGCTTAAGTACAGTTCTGTATGCGTTACCTCTGAGAGCGTTAGATCAAATAGCCAGAGATATACAACAATCTGCGTCTTCAGGAAATATAATACCACCAAAAATCAGTAAAGTATGTCAAGATATAGCGTATTTTCGGTTGTATCGTTCAGTGAACATAATCGAAACATCTCAAGATCGGCTTTTCTTGAAACTCGACTACTTAGATAAAGGACTGGACATCATTAATTTACCTCGAATCCTGAATGATCCAGAGGTATGCAACGCTGTACCAAACTATTTTAAGTTCACAGAACCTCCTTGCATTTCATATAAGTATACTAAATCTTTAGCCACCAAAATATTCAATTACTCCAATGCTGTCAAGGAGTTTGACTGGAACTTATACACGTCAGGAGGCTATAGTTGTGATTGTGAATCGTCGAACTTTATCTATACACCATGCAAACATATTGTGACTGGTGACCTTGATGTGGTGAGTGATAATGATCTGAAATTACTCCTGATGAAAGGACCTAAATATAGAGAGCCAAGAAGAATAAATCTGAAGGCCGACCAGAAGATAGTCCTGTCTGCATTGGAACAGTACGTTATTGATTGGTCTAGGCGAGAAAAGGTTGAACCTGCAGTACTCGCTGATTGGCTGGACCTCACCAAGAGCAAGGTCCTTGAAACAATCTGCCATATTGACAGAAGTACTCTTCCCCAAGCAAAACAAGTACTGAGAAACCTCAATTCGCAAGAAGTTCTAGCAAATCTCCAGGGTAAATTCGTCATAGTCCCTGCAGACAAAGCTCCGAATAATATAATATCCATATGTAAATATTACTATTACTAGGTGCTGAGTAGTATATAAAGCGTGTAACTATGACGTCACAACATCCGATGGTGGCGCCATCTGTACACATTGGTGCCAAAAACCCGCACTAGGGGGAGACAACTCGATCTGCATATTGGCGGCTGTGGGAGTGGGACCAAAATGGCGGCTGTGGGAGTGGGACCAAGATGGCGGCTGTGGGAGTGGGACCAAAATGGCGGCTGTGGGAGTGGGACCAAGATGGCGGCTGTGGGAGTGGGACCAAGATGGCGGCTGTGGGAGTGGGACCAAGATGGCGGCTGTGGGAGTGGGACCAAGATGGCGGCTGTGGGAGTGGGACCAAGATGACGGCTGTGGGAGTGGGACCAAGATGGCGGCTGTGGGAGTGGGACCAAGATGGCGGCTGTGGGAGTGGGACCAAGATGGCGGCTGTGGGAGTGGGACCAAGATGGCGGCTGATGTGGGAGTGATATAGGTGTCATCTCCGGCAATGTCCGGCCCTCTCCGGTACAATTGGGGGTTCCCCAGTGGGGGTTTCCCATGACCATCACGTGATCAAGGCATGTCCTGACTTGTTCTGGGTTGTACAGTTCTGCCATGCGGAGGATGGGTACTAGTATTTCGCTGACGTCCTAGTAATAAACATAATCTATAGGTGTTGTACCATGTTAATAGCATCAGTCTAGCATCCGTGCCACCCTAGGGTCGAGTGTTTATTGTCCCGTGTATCTCCGCAAAAAATCAAGAAACAAAATGGCGGCTCCAGGATGGTGTGGGGACGCCCTTTCCACATCACGGCGTCGATCCAAACCATAGCGCCATCTGCACACACTGACGCAAGGGAGAAAACTCGTGTACACCAAGGGTATGGAAATAGACATTTTGGAGCCAGGGGAGTTACTAATGGTCCAATGGGGTCATATGAGGTATCAATGTGAAGCATTCGTGAAGGGGCATCTGATGGGCTGGATGTGGGGTTGAAATGTCGCCATTCTGCGCATGCGCGGTGGCCCAAGGGTATGAAAATAGCAGTGTTGGAGCTAGGGGAGCCACTAATGGTCCAATGGGGTCGAGTGAGGTATCAAAGTGAAGCATTCGTGAAGGAGCATCTAATGGACTGGGTGTGGGGTTGAACTATCGGCATTCTGCGCATGCGCGGTGGCCCAAGGGTATGAAAATAGACGTTTTGGAGCTAGGGGAGTCCCTAATGGTCCAATGGGGTCGAGTGAGGTATCAAAGTGAAGCATTCGTGAAGGGGCATCTGATGGGCTGGGTGTGGGGTTGAACTATCGGCATTCTGCGCATGCGCGGTGGCCCAAGGGTATGAAAATAGCCGTGTTGGAGCTAGGGGAGCCGCTAATGGTCCGATGGGGTCGAGTGAGGTATCAAAGTGAAGCCTATGTGAGGAGGCATCTAATGGGCTGGGTGTGGGGTTGAAATATCGGCATTCTGCGCATGCGCGGTGGCCCAAGGGTATGAAAATAGCCGTGTTGGAGCTAGGGGCGTCCCTAGTGGACCAATGGGGTCGAGTGAGGTATCAAAGTGAAGCATTCGTGAAGGGGCATCTGATGGGTTGGATGTACGGTAGGAATATCATGCGCAGACGCAATGCGGAGCTCTCGTCCAATCAGAAGCGAGTATTTCAAATCCGTCACAGAGCTCTCAGCCAATCAGAAGCGAGTATTTTGACCCGGTGCATTATGGGACATATCCAAGATGGCGGCACGTATGTTCAAGATGGCGGCACATCCGGTGTCGGAAACTGGCCATTTCGTCGGGATGTGGTCACCTAGTGTCGAAAACTGGACCCTGTATGGGTCCCGCTAGACGTTTTGGAGCTAGGGGAGCCACTAATGGTCCAATGAACAAGTGTGTGACGTCACTTCCGGTTTGGGTGAATGGGGCGCGACCTTTGGCCATGTCTAGACTTGTCTGTGTCTGTCATGTACTGGGGTTTTTTTCTCTACGATGGCGTTCACGTGGTGTGGTGGGTCTGCGCAAGTGTGTGTGTGTGTGTATGTGTGTGTGACGTCACTTCCGGTTTTCACTAAAACGATCTCCAACTTTCCCGGCCCCGGCCCGCCCCGGCCCCCCCCCCCCAGCGTGCACGCGCGCGCGGGTACTCCGGCCGCAGCGCGCGTGCGCGGGTTCTCCGGCCGCAGCGCGCGCGCGCGCGTCAATGTAGGGAGAGGTTAAATCGACAACATAGAACTTATAGTCATAAACGTAATCTATACGTGTTGGACGAGTCTTCACTCACCGTATACACGTACCTCAATGAAATGCCCGCTCCAAACCTAGACCAAAAACACGTACTTGGTCTGTGGGCTGATTTCATTGGCTCTCTATTTTTACTATAGTGCGCTTGCATTCTAACCTTGATGGGCTACATTTTGGTCCCATCCTACACCACTGATTTCAGTTTGACTGAATCTCCACATTGGGCATTTATGCATTATGAATAAAACACACAAGACAGGGTGTTTTTTTTGGTGAGATCTCATTTTTTTTATTCAGTGAACAACAACAACGTGAGAACAACCACGTGAAAACTGAAGCCCAGAACAAGGGGCTTGTACATTGAAAGAACTGAAGCCCAGAACAGGGGGGCTTGTAAACTGAAGCCCAGAACAGGGGGCTTTTAAACTTAAGCCCAGAACAGCGGGCGTGTGTACATTGAAAGAATTCAAGCCCAGAACAGGGCTTGTACATTGAAATGATGGGCGGCCCAGTCATATACGAGTACATCGCGGTCCTCGGCCTTGGGGTACTCGTCAAACATCTGTACGATGGTAGATAAGGTCTTCCCCGGCATCGATGGTACAGGTAAAACAAGCAATATTGTCCGCACACGCTACTGTCAGGCTTTGCAACGTTTGCTGTTCCAACACCACGTCTCTGTGCCTTGATCCATGAAGTCTGTTAAATCGGGATGGAGGGGTGGCAGGCCGTACGGGTCAAAGTATTCGCCCTGCTGTTCTGTCAAGTACACGGCCACCCAATGTTCACCGGGCCGATCCATCGGGTCCGTGTTGAGAACGTAAGCAGCAGGATACACACGGCCTAATGGGAACACATCTCGGGCGAACACCCCTTGAAACATCATACGTGTCTCTGGGTCATTCTTCAGCACGGTGGTTATCTGCTCTGTATCCATGTTAGGTGGAGAAGTCACACAGCACGTTGCGCGCCTTGTCCACTTGAATGATGTTGTCAAACTCGGCGTAGCAGATCACATTGACGGTGCTCCGGAGGGCTCGTAGAAAGTGGATTTCCAACCGTAAATTGCCTTGCTTGGCCAGGGCCAGCTGATGGTCGTTCTCTAAGGTAGGGGTCAGATCGAAACAGAACAACGTGTATCCGTTCCCGTAGTCCTCCCGACTGATGAAATTCCCTTCGTCCTGGTTGATTTGACCGGTGGCTGTAAACAGGCTCTGATAGGCTCGAATGAAATTCGCGCGCCCAAAGTTCGGGGTTAAGGCCGTGGCTGGCACCTGTTGTCCATCCACATGCAGGGCCACAAAATTGATGCCGAAATGTTTAAAGTCAAACGGATTCTCTGGGTAGGCTCCACTGAAACTGGTATTTTCCACACAGGCCAGGATCAATCGCTTGGCTAGTTCCCCCAGGAACAGGTTTTCTTTGTTGGCGCTCATATTTCCAGCAGACACAGAGAACACTTTGGTTTGTACACGTCGGATAGGGTACTGGACTGGTTTTGTTTCCAAGGCTTTCATGTGTCCCAATTGAACGGCTGGATTCGGTTTCACTTTTCGGACATACAGGACTGCGTCTTCGATGACAATCTTATAGTCAGCTACATGCGCCTCTACGTTAGTGGCCATCAAGGCGAAGGTCGGAGGCGCCCGTATCAGTCGGATTTTGATGGGGATCTTGTTCAAGAGGTATCGGTCTTGCATGAACATGTCTGCGTGCAGTCGACCGATCATATCCACCGAGACGCCGTTCGCGGTCAAAGCCTTCCGTTTGCTATATCCCGTATTGTCGTTCTCTGCGCCCATGTGCTCGGCTTTGTCCTGGTAGAATAAAGCGGCTGTCAGTTGAGATTTTTTAGCCTCTCGCCCATGCGACAACAGCGTCTCGATGTAGGCTCGATAGGGGTACGTGTTGGTCGAGTCACTGATGAGTTTGTCGCTGAGAAATATATCCACCTGTTGAAACATCGAGTGCAGCCAGAGATTCGTCGGGCCCACCGTTGCTTGGTCGGCGATTCTGGTGCCATCTCCATTGACGATCTTGGCTTTCACATACAAGTATGTATGGGCTAAATCCACATAGGCCGTATCCGCATTACTGATGGTGAACTCGATGGGCCCTGTTGCGTTGATGCTGGACAGCGGGAGATGCTCCACCCATAATCCTTGTTCGGCACTGGTCTGTGTGGGCGGGACGGTCCACAAATCAAATTCACTGTTGGTGGAGGGGCAGGACTCGGCGTGGATCAAGGACATGTTTTAAGAAAAGATATCCCGGGTCTTCGATGTGCGTCGTCGCTGGGTCGGTCGTCGACTGGTGCGTGGTCTCGGTGGGGCAGCTCTTTTATTCCCTACGGTGCGTTGTGCTTTGGCCACCAAGACGCCTCCCGCTTCTTTGGCCCGCCGTTTCAAGGCTTCTTTGGGTGCCGTACCCCCCAAGACATCACCGGCCACTTGCAGTCCACTGCGTACCGCTTGTTTGCCGATTGCTTTCACCCCACGCGTCACCAAGGGCAGGAACGTTTTGACGATGCTGCCGAGTATGTTCCCCAGTCCATGTCCACGTTGCATGCGTGCACCACTAAACACCGGAAAGCCACCCCCGGCCTGTTGGGCATAATAGTCCATATAGCTGCGTGCATCGCACTCGTAAGGCACCTTCATTATGCAAAGTGGGGAGCACGTGCTTGTCGAAAATGAAGTGTCACCACCACTTTCCCGCGTTCGAATGCCACCGGTCGTCCCGTGTCATCTCTTATATCCACCGTGATCGTGTTGATGTGGGTTTGTCGTACAGGCAGGTAGAGCATGTGGGTGAAACTGTGGGTGACTTGATCTCCATTCAACTTTTTAATGGGCACCACACGTAACAGAGGTGTGTTGATATCGCCCACGATGTGGTTGTCCACCACGTCCGAGTAGACCCGTACATACCCGACTTCATATCCATCGGGATCTCGCCTTGGTGGGCGGTGGGACCAGCGAACGTCCGTAAATCGAAACCCAGCATTTGCTGTAGGATAGGACTCAGTACGACACTCGCGTTGGCGGTGACGACAAGCTCTGCCTCGTCGTTTTGTGCGTTGTAATCGAAGTTCACGTGATTCTTGAAGGGATAGGCTTTGATGGGTTTTGAAGTATTCGTGACCTCCCGTAGAGCCTTATAATGCAACAGTCTTGACAGCCCACCCATGAACTCCTTGGGAGTATCGTATTGGCCTTCGGGGAGGGTGAGTCGGGTGTCTTTTCCTTCGTAAGTCACCTCGTACCACACTTCATTGGCTCGCACGTTGTACCACGAGTAAGGGTACTGAATATCCACCAGTCCACATTCCCACCGGCCAGGTAAATGCAACGGTTGTGGTAATTGAGTCACATACTTGGCCACGGTGTTGTCAGGAAACACATCCAGCGAACTGTTACTGGGTAGCGTGAGGTAAAACATGGCGACTGAGCTGTCCTGCTGCTGCTATTGGTTTTAATAGGTGTTCCAGACCTTGGGTGGTTGTGTCCGGCGTCGTGTTCGTCGCGTTGACTTGCTACGTGTCACGGCTCTGGAGATGTGCGGTGTCCTGATCAAGGGTGGTTTTTTAAAGGTTTGAAAAGAAGGTGCCCGTTGTGGTGGTGGAGTTTTGGGAGGTGACTCCGGTTCCCATTCGGATTCCCAAGGTTGTGGAATCTGTCGTGGTGCACGACTCGGCGATTGCTGGGTTCGCTGCATAAAGGCCCAGCGGTGGGGGTTCCCCACCAATTCCTGTGGTACATGCATGTCTTTCAAGCCTTGAGCGAAGACCTCCCATCCTCGAGGATCCGTGTGCGATCTGCGTTTACGCATCAGGTCATTCACTAAATCCGTCATGTGGGTGCCGGGGACCACCTGATTCTGTACCAGGAGTTCGCCTTTATCATTCCAAGTCATGTTAGGATTCTGTTTCATCCGTTGTAATACCAGGCCAGCTTGTTTCTTGAACGATGCAGGTACACTCTTCAGCACTTCGTCTTCCACCCACTGTGGGGCTGTGGGTGGTACCCCTGGTAATGGCGGCTGTTGGAGCGGTGCTGAGGTCGGCGGTGTGTCACGTGGTGGTGGTGGTGGTGGTGGGGTAGAGAGGGTTTTGTATTGGTCCATGAACGTCATGTACCGTTGAAGCGTCTCATTGTACCGTTGTACTTTCTCACTGTCGCTTAACCCTGGTCTCTGTAATATCTGTTGCATCTCTCCATCGAGGGTGTTTATGGTCTTCACCGTAGGTGGAACAGGGTAGGGCGATTGGAGGTTTTGAAGGAACCGTGGTTCGACGAGGACCATTTTTTTCGTGTGGTTCATTGTCGGCCGAAGAGTCCACCCAATACTGGACCCAACACGGAAGCGGCCAACGGTGCTAAGATGGCCCCGAGAAAGCCGCCTTTCTGTAACACCTTTTTCTTTTGTGTTTGTGAGACCCGCTTATGGACTAGGGTTCGGAGACCTGTCTTATGCTTGGCCAACTTGGTCTTCTGAGCCGGAGTCAGTGGTACGTTGCCTTTTAACAGATTGTTCCCGATCTCGCACAGACAGCGTACACGGTCAGGGTCCGCACCGCGTACAATGGTTCGGACCAACTCGGGTGGGGCCGTCTTCAATACACGGAGCGTGGGAGCGTGCTTCCGTACTCGCGCAGACATCATGTACAACTAATGCCAGAATCCACAACTCTGCCCTTTTTATCCACCTCAGAGACAAAGGCAACCCTGCTGTGGTATTCATTCTTTTTATTATCTCCATCATCAAACACACACACACATCCCAGCTGGGGGCGCCACTGTGGGTGTGTTTACATTATTTTTGCAGGTACACGTGGTGGGCCTCTCCGGGAAAGATGCCGGTCCGTAGTCGAAGGTGGTCGGGGGTGGCTTGCTTGAGGTCGAAGAGCATATACCCGTGCTGAGGGGTTGTGGCATCTTTAAAGGCTTCCAACGCAAACGATGTGCGGCCGGGATATATCTGTCTCGCCAGGTGCAGCAGTTGAGTGGTATCTCTCGGGTTTTTGAAGACCACCAGGTAGTGGGCATTTAAGCTGATGTTCCGATGTTCTTTGTTTTTACTGAACAGATTCTGCACAATGTAGATGATGCTGAGCCGTCGATGATGGCTGCCTTTGGTAAAGAGTTGGGTGACCCGTGCATCCGTCTCCGCCATGAGATCATCCAGAACCACCAAGGTGTCGGGTTCCAAATCGGCCAGGTTGGGTAGGCCTTCCACGAACGTGATGTGGGGCATTGCTGCATACGCTTCCTGCCATTCTCCGTAACACCACACGACTCGGGCAATAGGTGGGGTGATCATGCTGTCGGCGTGTTGAAGGAGCTTCCGGACGAAGTGCGTTTTGCCGGAACCCGTCGGTCCTGCGATGAGACACGTGAAGGGATGCTGCCACCGAGGGTCCATGGTTCGAGGTGTATCCGTTGTCGTGGTAACCCGCTCTTGTAAATTTGTTACGAGTGAACTGGAGTGGTGGGTACAACGTCGGTCGTCGTTGTCTGTACACTGTCAGGGATGATGATGGGGGTGGGTACAACGTCGGTGGTCGTTGTCTGTTCACTGTGAGGGATGAAATCTGGTGGGTCTTGAGACGTAGTGGGTGTTCTTGGTGTAGGTGTAGAGCTTGGTGTGGAGCTCGACGTGGCTTGTACACGGGGTGTGGTGGTGGTGATTGGGCTCGATACGGGGTTGACTGGTGCTCTCTGTAGACCGGTTTCGCTGGTGGGTGGTGTTCTCAGTTGGTTAAGTAACGTGCTGACATAGGCTACGTCGTAAAACACACCTCCGTACAGCACACTCAGCAGGGTTAGCACTAGCACCACAAAGCCCACTTGCGCTTTGCCCGTTTTGGGAGACGCTGTGTTCAGAGACAGCTGCTGTTGGTCCATAGCACTGTGGTCGGACGTGGAATGAAGGAGGACGGCAGTGGTGTCTGGCTTTATAGTCTTTTCACCTGGTTGGCCGCGACCCAGGAATTGAAAGAAGTGGCCCAGCCTTGCCATTTGACGAAATGAAACAGTTTGCCACGTCGACGTTCCGTTTTCAAAATCTGCTCCACCGTGTAGTAGTCTTGCTGTGTTTTTGCGACAGGCTGTAATTCCATCTCGTAAAACGTGCCTAGCAACGGTTCCCCTTGAAGATCTTCCAGTTCATAGACTCGCCGCTGTCAGGGTAGGCGCCGTTTAATCAGGAAGTGCTCATCGCTCCAGTTGGGCAAGTAACTTTTCTCGAACTTGCCCTTGACTTTACTGATCCGTACAGGGTCCCCGACCTTGTACACCGCCTTCGTCGTTCGCTGCGATGGCCTGGGGTACAAGACACGCCGGACTTGGGCTTCATTGCTTTGGGTCACGGTAATGGGGGCTCTCTCTATACTCCGGTGATAGGCTCGATTGTAACCCCTCACCAGTTTCGGGAGAACATCGGTGTACCGCCTTGTATTCTTATAGGTGAAACATTTATACATGCGGCCTTTGAATGTCCTGTTGAACCTTTCCACCACGGAAGCCTTGGTCTCGTTGTACGTATGGAAGAAAAACACCTTCTGGGCTTTCAGAAACTGTTGGAACGGTCTGTTGAGGAATTCCGTGCCTTCGTCGGTTTGCAAATACAAAGGTTTGCGCCCGGTCTTGAAGATATCTTTGAACGCCGCTATGAGATTCGCCCCCGTTTTCGTCCGGATGGGTACCACCCACGCAGACTTGGATAAGATATCGATGCACGGCAAGATATACCGATTCCCATCGTTGTGTTTGGCAAAGGCGCTCATATCGACCAAATCCGCTTGCCACTGGGCATCTATTCCTCCCACGATGACCCGGTTCCGTAGAAAATGGCGACGGACAGATCGATGTAAGGTATAGGTGTCTTGTTTTCTTAACCAATCTCGGACTTGGGCACGTTGTATCCCCTGGGGTTTGGCCGCTCGATAGAGAGCCGACAAGGCACTATAGGCCGCCGGACTGTCGGGACTGTAGTATAAGTTATCCAACACCTTCTCCCAGCGCTTCATGGGGACAAATGATGATGGACCCTGGCTCTATCGTTTATTTATAACGGGTATATCTTGGGCCGGAGTTTCTTTCTGATTTTCTTCGTGGGCTTCCACAGTGTCCATGGTAAATGACCAGTCCAACTCGTCTGATGGCCGCTTGATAAGCACTTGATCCACATCTACCACGGCATCTTCCAATGCAGACCATAGATCAGGGTGAAGGGTAAAATGCACTGTACCCCCATCTAGCCGAGCCAATTGAGCAAAGAAAGGGCCGCGTCGGATGTACACATCGTGACACAAGTGGATGAGGTCGCCGTCCAGTTCACCAGACAACACCCGTTTGAATTTGGTCCAGCCCGCCCGGGACAGACGAATGTGAGCCGGGCACGGTTGTGTAGGGTCCGCATGACAGATGTCTCCCACCTCCTCCATGATATCGACCTTATCCGCATACACGTGCAGGAAAACCTCGGGGGTCAAGCTGAGATACGCCAGTATTATATGCTCCGTCATGGTCAGTACGTGAATGGTACCAGATTTGACTGTCTCTCGTATTTATAGGGAGAACTCCGTGAGATCAAAGGATCAGGTGGTCATGTCACTGGGCTGACTGAGTCTAGTGGGGTAATCAATGGCCTCGTCGTCGGGTTCATGGCTAGACAGTTGTTCATTGGGTTCTGCCGCCGCTTCACTCAGGGCACGAGCCCACTCCAACTGAACAGCTGACCGCTCGTCCGGTGTAAACAGCTGGTCCACGATAGGCACCACTCTCTCGAAGGCTGTCCACAGATCGGGGTCTAGGGTGAAGCCTCGCGTAGGGTCTTGGTAGCGGCCCAGGCGTAGGAAGAAGGTTGCACGGTATACGTAGATGGCATTGTCTATGTGGATGAGGTGTCCGTCGAGCTCGCCGCTCAACACCCGTTTAAATTTGGTCCAGCCGTCACGATGTAGCGTAACCGTATTCGATACGGTCTCAGCGGGCGACCAGCAAACATCTCCACGATCTTCCACCAGGGTGACTTTATCTTCATAGACGTGTAACCCCACCCGGGGTGTAAGGGGAAGGATGGCTCGTAGAACGGGTGACATGCTTGCTCCAATGTCGAACGGTGAATGACACACACTGTGTCTGTCTCTCGTATTTATGGGCAGGTCTCTCGGTGACATGGTTGCTCCAATGACGAAGGGTATAGTCCCACTGTCAATACCACAGCACCAGGGTCAATAGGGCACAGACTAGTGTGCGGCCAACCAGTCGTCGCTGGTTCCGACGTGAGCGCTCGTGGTCCATAGCCCGAGCATCAAGGATGGCTGTCATAGTCCAGTAGTGGTGAGTGATGGCACACCTCTCCATCGAGTGCACTGTGTCGAGGACCGCTTCTGTGAACTCGTTCAGGATCTGGCGTCGTCCCTCGTTGTCGTCGCCATCTGCAAACATGGACCGGACCACTGCTCGGTAACCCGTGAGTGAATTAACCACGGTGGCATGCTGTAAAATGCGAGTCGCATAGGGCTGGATCTCCGCCATGGCTCTGCAACCGTAGAAATGAAGGTGTGGGATACAGAGGGACGTGTTTTATAGACCATGTCACACATGCGCGCCTAGCTCTACGGGTGTAGTCCGTGATACGTACTAGTCTGATGGGTTAGTCCAAAAAAGAGAGCAACAACAACACAGATTACAGGTCAATCCTTTTATTATGCGTGAACATCATAGGAATGCATGTACTGACCTGTCTGTGGGGGTTTCCCACAATGGCGGTGACCTTCCGCCATTATCCGCCATTATCCGCCATTTTGCCACAATGGCGGTCACCTTCCGCCATTAGCCGCCATTATCCGCCATTTTCCCACAATGGCGGTCACCTTCCGCCATTAGCCGCCATTTTCCAACAATGGCGGTCAGACAAGTCTGGACATGTCCAAAGGTCACGCCCCATTCACCCAAACCGGAAGTGACGTCATTTTTACATCCGGGTGAAATAGGCGTGGATTTAACCTCTCCCCACATTGACGCGCGCGCGCGCTGCGGCCGGAGAACCCGCGCGCGCGTGCACGCTGGGGGGGGCCGGGGCGGGCCGGGGCCGGGAACGTTGGAGATCGTTTTAGTGAAAACCGGAAGTGACGTCACACACACACACACACACACACACTTGCGGAGACCCACCACACCACGTGAACGCCATTGTAGAGAAAAAAAACCCAGTACATGACAGACACAGACAAGTCTAGACATGGCCAAAGGTCACGCCCCATTCACCCAAACCGGAAGTGACGTCACACACTTGTTCATTGGACCATTAGTGGCTCCCCTAGCTCCAAAACGTCTAGCGGGACCCATACAGGGTCCAGTTTTCGACACTAGGTGACCACATCCCGACGAAATGGCCAGTTTCGGACACCGGATGTGCCGCCATCTTGAACATACGTGCCGCCATCTTGGATATGTCCCATAATGCACCGGGTCAAAATACTCGCTTCTGATTGGCTGAGAGCCCTGTGACGGATTTGAAATACTCGCTTCTGATTGGACGAGAGCTCCGCATTGCGTCTGCGCATGATATTCCTACCGTACATCCAACCCATCAGATGCCCCTTCACGAATGCTTCACTTTGATACCTCACTCGACCCCATTGGTCCACTAGGGACGCCCCTAGCTCCAACACGGCTATTTTCATACCCTAGGACCACCGCGCATGCGCAGAATGCCGATAGTTCAACCCCACACCCAGCCCATTAGATGCCTCCTCACCTAGGCTTCACTTTGATACCTCACTCGACCCCATCGGACCATTAGCGGCTCCCCTAGCTCCAACACGGCTATTTTCATACCCTTGGGCCACCGCGCATGCGCAGAATGCCGATAGTTCAACCCCACACCCAGCCCATCAGATGCCCCTTCACGAATGCTTCACTTTGATACCTCACTCGACCCCATCGGACCATTAGGGACTCCCCTAGCTCCAAAGCGTCTATTTTCATACCCTTGGGCCACCGCGCATGCGCAGAATGCCGATAGTTCAACCCCACACCCAGCCCATTAGATGCCCCTTCACGAATGCTTCACTTTGATACCTCACTCCACCCCATCGATCCATTAGTGGCTCCCCTAGCTCCAACACGGCTATTTTCATACACTTGGGCCACCGCGCATGCGCAGAATGCCGATATTTCAACCCCACATCCAGCCCATCAGATGCCCCTTCACGAATGCTTCACATTGATACCTCATATGACCCCATTGGACCATTAGTAACTCCCCTAGCTCCAAAATGTCTATTTCCATACCCTTGGTGTACACGAGTTGTCTCCCTTGCGTCAGTGTGTGCAGATCGCGCTATGGTTTGGATCGACGCCGTGATGTGGAAAGGGCGTCCCCACACCATCCTGGAGTCGCCATTTTGTTTGTTGATTTTTTGCGGAGATACACGGGACAATAAACACTCGACCCTAGGGTGGCACGGATGCTAGACTGATGCTATTAACATGGTACAACACCTATGGATTATGTTTATTACTAGGACGTCAGCGAAATACTAGTACCCATCCTCCGCATGGCAGAACTGTACAACCCAGAACAAGTCAGGACATGCCTTGATCACGTGATGGTCATGGGAAACCCCCACTGGGGAACCCCCAATTGTACCGGAGAGGGCCGGACATTGCCGGAGATGACACCTATATCACTCCCACATCAGCCGCCATCTTGGTCCCACTCCCACAGCCGCCATCTTGGTCCCACTCCCACAGCCGCCATCTTGGTCCCACTCCCACAGCCGCCATCTTGGTCCCACGCCCACAGCCGCCATCTTGGTCCCACTCCCACAGCCGCCATCTTGGTCCCACTCCCACATCAGCCGCCATCTTGGTCCCACTCCCACATCAGCCGCCATCTTGGTCCCACTCCCACAGCCGCCATCTTGGTCCCACTCCCACAGCCGCCATCTTGGTCCCACTCCCACAGCCGCCATTTTGGTCCCACTCCCACAGCCGCCATCTTGGTCCCACTTCCACAGCCGCCATCTTGGTCCCACTCCCACAGCCGCCATTTTGGTCCCACTCCCACAGCCGCCATCTTGGTCCCACTCCCACAGCCGCCATTTTGGTCCCACTCCCACAGCCGCCAATATGCAGATCGAGTTGTCTCCCCCTAGTGCGGGTTTTTGCCACCAATGTGTACAGATGGCGCCACCATCGGATGTTGTGACGTCATAGTTACATCCGGGTGAAATGTGACTCAATTCACGCTTTATATACTACTGTGCTGGTTAAAGAATTGAGTGTAGATATATCTTCATCAAATACGCCTACTTACTCCCAAACTGCATTTACTCTGGAAGATTTATTTAACAATCACAAAAAGTTTCTCAGGGAGAGAGGTATTTGTCTTCCAACCAATCATAACGACACACCAAAACTATACTGGACTCCCAAAATGCATAAATCACCATACAAAGCTAGATTCATAGCTGGTTCTAGAAGCAGCACCACCAAGCTTCTTTCAACCCTATTGACGAGGGCCCTTCAGGAGGTAAAAGCATTTTGGGAAAGGTATTGCGCCACTATTTCTAAGAACTCTGGCGTTGAATGTATGTGGATATTGGAAAACTCAAAATGTCTTACGGAAGAACTTGATGCTAAAGGTCACATACCGTATAGATATGTATCCACATGGGACTCTCTATACTACAATTCCTCATCAGGACCTCATTGACATATTAATGTCGGAAGCCAAAAAGCATTCTCTAGCTCTACTACATACAAGAGATATCATTCATGGGATTTTTCTTTGTTTATAGAGTTGCTTGAATTTCTAATTAAAAATATCTATTTGAAATTTGGCAACACAATATATCAGCAGCATATAGGTATTCCAATGGGTACTAACTGTGCGCCCTTGTTGGCTGACCTATATCTGTTCTCTTATGAATATGACTATATGCAGGCGCTTTCAAAAACCGATCCATTCAAAGCCCGTTCCTTCTCATTCACCAAACGCTATATCGACGATCTTCTTGCTGTAGATAATCGCTATATAAATGACGCAGTGAAGGATATATATCCACCTTCACTGGATTTGAAGGAAACTACAGACAGCCCTACAGGCACATCATATTTAGATCTATATCTCTATAAAAATGAAGCGGGCATTCTCTCTCGTCGACTTTATGACTAAAGAGATGATTACAATTTCGACATCGTAAACTATCCCTTTCTGGACAGTAATATTCCAGTGGCACCTGCATATGGCGTACATATCTCGCTTAGTAGCATTTGCTAGATCCTGTGTTAAATGTGACGATTTTAATCAACGTCACAAAACATTGTTGCAGAAACTTATAAAACAGGGCTATTCAACCAAGCGCCTCCGCTCCAAGTTTCTCAAATTTGGCGATACATATCGCATGCTGATAGCAAAATACGAACGTAGCGTGCAAGATCTATGGCGCTACGTTTCGTAACTTGTGTCTAATTCCGCTTAACCCGGGGCTAGGGGCCGTATGAACCCATGTACTTCAAGATCCTCATGGTACTCATATGAACAGTCACAATCAAAGCGTGACTGAGATACATCTTTTTTAGATGACGACTCTATAACGAATATTATGGATTAAGAATACTGATCAGCGATACGGATTTGATATTTTTGGAACATCATGATGTCTTGCCGGCATCATTGAAAACTGTTGACCGCTTCTCTCTTGCAGGAAACAAGCCTATGTTTATGTATACTATGGTTGTCTTTTTGAATTTGGTGCTAATACTGTTATATGGAATATGGAATAGGTCTTTGGATTATGGACGCGGATATTCTCTAATAGACGACGGCTGAATTATGAATGACGGACTAGACGCTTGTAATCTTAACCGTTACACCTGCGTTATTTGGTATTCCAACCATGCTTTTATTGTAGCTGTTCATGTGTACATATTGAATGACATGATCACACGGCCCCTAGCCCCGGTTTGAGCGGTATTAGATACAAATATTTCAGAGCGATGGTGTATGAGCTCTATCAAGAGTCCTGTTGGAAAAAGATGAATTATGGGAACGCCAGATAGTTAAAAATCGCCCTAAGGAGAGAGTAATATACAAGTTCGTATTCGGAACACATACTTGTGATACCCGACGCCGATCAAGTCACAAAACTACAGTCACAATTTGTACAGAGGGCAAGCCTCGGGGACGAAACATTCACCAGCAGAATCTCCCTACAGACAAGAATTCATTGATAGGTTTACGACATCGTGATATGATGGGCACTACGCCCCAACAATCAGTGTCAGTCCTACTTAGGATATAAGCATAGATTTAAAGAACGTAAATTGCCACTGGTGTCGCAGAATCTCCCTCGCCACCCCTAATAAGTTTAGCCACACAGCTTTTGTTTCTTTCATATATCTGCATGATGCAACTTGAAGGCATTCATTGTACATATTATATGGCTGTCTTATGTAACGCTACCTAGATGCCTACTTTGAAAATTACAATCAATACCAATATTCAATTTTCATCGCGATGCAGCTCGGGCATGCATCCAATTGTCGATTGTTTGGAGAGAAAAAACATGACAGGAGGAAGTTTTTACAGACGTCTCGCTTTGAACTAAATTGCGAAATTTGCGTCGTGTCATCTGAGAGGATTTCATCATGTTTTGATCGACGAAACATTACCGAGCCCATTCGGATGTTATTCAATAGAAAGAATTCCTACATCGAGGCATCCGCACTGATAAATATGGACAAATAGATGGTTCATCACAAAGGAATTTGGCACGAACCTTCTACAAACGTATTGATTAACCGTAACTGTAGACAAATATTATGAGCAATGACCCCAGGTTATGTTCGCGTATTGTTATCCTTCTGTAAAACTCCACCAGCTTTATAACTTTTCTATTGGATTATGGTGTAAAGCCTCGAAATCTTAGATAAATCTTTTCCCGATTCACAGTTAATATTGTGTTAATTTTTTTCAGGTTTCGACAAGGTTAATAAGATATAATGAGATTTTGCGCCTAACGTTCATTCTCCGTTTATAAATGAAACTCGTCGAGGATTGATAATTCCCCAAATATGGGTGCAGATTTACAACTGAGCCTGGGTTTCAGAAACACAGACAGTACAGTCGAAGATGGGAGAAGCTGTAGCCGCATGCGTTGAGCAAATCCATCTTTCTTTGTCGCACAAACGTCTGAAATCATAAGCTTTTGAAATCAACTACCGCGAATTCAGATATTTTTTTTTACCTTCGTAAAATGAAATGGATTGCTTGCTCTCGCGTCGCAAAACACACCTTATGCCATTTGCCCTTTCTGAATAGTACCGGTGCAAGACAAACGGTGGTCCCCCAGATACGAATGTCCGCTTGCTAAGATTTAACCCAGCCCGGATACTATACCATCTGAAAAGGGTCGCTTGGATATCAGAGTCCGTCCTAGGTAAAGCATAGGAGACCGGACAATGACGTTTCTTTCACCCCAGAAAAGCCGGGAAGTACCTGCATACGGCGAAAACGTATCTCGCTTAGAATCATTTGATACGTCCGTGAACAAGACCTGTGGAAATTCTGACCATTGCAAACAACATCGCAAAATACTATCAGAGTATCACAGAAACCGGTCCAACTGGGCTAGCAAACGCCTCCATTTCAGATCTCTACACGGTGGTGTGGCGTTTATCCGAGAAAAATCCATCATACTATGTTTGTGAAGCTGAAAATTATTTTATTAAATTCTACGCTAGACCATGGCTAGACGCGATCTTTCATGTGGAAAAAATAATACAGTTTTATACTGTTACAAGTTCCCAGTCAAAAGTGAAGTAAAGACCAAGTGACGTGAAATTGGGCTTTTGTCACTTTTAGATTTTTACCCCTCAGCCTATTAGGATGCCGGGTTCTGTCGTCGGCATGTACTTCCGGTCGTCCGTCCGGTCCGTCGTCGGTCGAGAAGCCAAACCGTTACCTCTAGAGACTTCAAATTTGGTGCACATTTTTGTGGTTTTCATGGCAACATCACGCAAAATGTCCATATGACGCTGTGAACGTGATAGAAGGTAAACCGTTTCAGCTAGGGACTTCAAATTTGGCATGCAGGATTGTTGAGTGGTCAACCACAAGCCTATTGAATTTGGGTACATGGCGATGATTTTTGTGGTTTCCATGGCAACGTCACGCAAATGTCCATATGACGATGTGAACGTGATAGGAGCCTAACCGTTGTAGCTAGAGATTTCAAATTTGCTATGTAGCATTGTAACCACAAGCCTATCAAAGTTGGGCACATTGTGATGATTTTTGTGGTTTCCATGGCAACGTAACACAAAATGTCAATATGGTGATGTGAACGCGATAGAAGCAAAACAGTCTCAGCTAGGGACTTCAAATTTGGCATGCAGGATTGTTGGGTGCATGTACATCCTGTCGTCCCTCCAGTCATCCGTCCGGTCGTCAGTCGTCAACAATTCTTGTGACCGGTCTATAAGCAAAACCATTGCCTCTAGAGACTTCAAATTTGGTGCACAGGATTGTTGGGTGGTCAACCACAAGCCTATAGAATTTGGGCACATTGTGATTTTTGTGGTTTCCATGGCAACATCACGCAAAATATCCATATGGCGCTGTGAACGTGATAGAAGGTAAACCGTTTCAGCTAGGGACTTCAAATTTGGCATGCAGGATCGCTGGGTAGTCAACCACAAGCCTACTGAATTTGGGTACATGGCGATGATTTTGTGGTTTCCATGGCAATGTCACGCGAAATGTCCATATGACGATGTGAACGCGATGGAAGCCTAACCGTTGTAGCTAGAGATTTCAAATTTGCTATGTAGCATTGTTGGGTGCATGCATGCAATTGTCGATTGTTTGAAAAAGAAAAAAACATGTCAGGAGGAAGTTTTTACAGACGTCTCGCTTTGAACTACAATCTTAAAACGCAAATGTTACATTTAACATCTAGAGGGTTGGAGGAGAGAAAGCATTTAGAAAGTGTTGTTTCACCACTTTTAAGTGTTCGATGCAACAGCTTAAATTTGCATTTAATCCTTCAAAGTGGTGAATACAACACTTTCTAAATGCTTTCCCTCCTCCAACACTCTAGATGTTAAATCTAACATTTACGTTTTGAGAGTGTAAATTGCGAAATTTGCGTCGTGTCATCTGAGTGGATTTCATCATGTTTTGATCGACGAGACATTACCAAGCCCATTCGGATGTTATTCAATAGAAAGAATTCCTACATCGAGGTGTCCGCACTGATAAATATGGACAAATAGATGGCTCATCACAAAGGAATTTGGCACGAACCTTATACAAACGTATTGATTAACCGTAACTGTAGACAAATATTATGAGCAATGCCCCCAGGTTATGTTCGCGTATTGTTATCCTTCTGTAAAACTCCGCCAGCTTTATAACTTTTCTATTGGATTATGGTGTAAAGCCTCGAAATCTTAGATAAATCTTTTCCCGATTCACAGTTAATATTGTGTTAAATTTTTCCAGGTTTCGACAAGGTTAATAAGATATAATGAGATTTTGCGCCTAGCGTTCATTCTCCGTTTATAAATGAAACTCGTCGAGGATTGATAATTCCCCAAATATGGGTGCAGATTTACAACTGAGCCTGGGTTTCAGAAACACAGACAGTACAGTCGAAGATGGGAGAAGCTGTAGCCGCATGCGTTGAGCAAATCCATCTTTCTTTGTCGCACAAACGTCTGAAATCATAAGCTTTTGAAATCAACTACCGCGAATTCAGATATTTTTTGTTATCTTCGTAAAATGAAATGGATTGCTTGCTCTCGCGTCGCAAAACACACCTTATGCCATTTGCCCTTTCTGAATAGTACCGGTGCAAGACAAACGGTGGTCCCCCAGATACGAATGTCCGCTTGCTAAGATTTAACCCAGCCCAGATACTATACCATCTGAAAAGGGTCGCTTGGATATCAGAGTCCGTCCTAGGTAAAGCATAGGAGACCGGACAATGATGTTTCTTTCACCCCAGTAAAGCCGGGAAGTACCTGCATACGGCGTACACGTATCTCGCTTAGAATCATTTGATATGTCCGTGAACAAGACCTGTGGAAACTCTGACCATTGCAAACAACATCGCAAAATACTATCAGAGTATCACAGAAACCGGTCCAACTGGGCTAGCAAACGCCTCCATTTCAGATCTCTACACGGTGGTGTGGCGTTTATCCGAGAAAAATCCATCATACTATGTTTGTGAAGCTGAAAATTATTTTATTAAATTCTACGCTAGACCATGGCTAGACGCGATCTTTCATGTGGAGAAAATAATACAGTTTTATACTGTTACAGGTTCCCAGTCAAAAGTGAAGTAAAGACCAAGTGACGTGAAATTGGGCTTTTGTCAGTTTTAGATTTTTACCCCTCAGCCTATTAGGATGCCGGGTTCTGTCGTCGGCATGTACTTCCGGTCGTCCGTCCGGTCCGTCGTCGGTCGAGAAGCCAAACCGTTACCTCTAGAGACTTCAAATTTGGTGCACATTTTTGTGGTTTTCATGGCAACATCACGCAAAATGTCCATATGACGCTGTGAACGTGATAGAAGGTAAACCGTTTCAGCTAGGGACTTCAAATTTGGCATGCAGGATTGTTGAGTGGTCAACCACAAGCCTATTGAATTTGGGTACATGGCGATGATTTTTGTGGTTTCCATGGCAACGTCACGCAAATGTCCATATGACGATGTGAACGTGATAGGAGCCTAACCGTTGTAGCTAGAGATTTCAAATTTGCTATGTAGCATTGTAACCACAAGCCTATCAAAGCTGGGCACATTGTGATGATTTTTGTGGTTTCCATGGCAACGTAACGCAAAATGTCAATATGGTGATGTGAACGCGATAGAAGCAAAACAGTCTCAGCTAGGGACTTCAAATTTGGCATGCAGGATTGTTGGGTGCATGTACATCCTGTCGTCCTTCCAGTCATCCGTCCGGTCGTCAGTCGTCAACAATTCTTGTGACCGGTCTATAAGCAAAACCATTGCCTCTAGAGACTTCAAATTTGGTGCACAGGATTGTTGGGTGGTCAACCACAAGCCTATAGAATTTGGGCACATTGTGATTTTTGTGGTTTCCATGGCAACATCACGCAAAATATCCATATGGCGCTGTGAACGTGATAGAAGGTAAACCGTTTCAGCTAGGGACTTCAAATTTGGCATGCAGAATTGTTGGGTGGTCAACCACAAGCCTTTTGAATTTGGGTACATTACAATGATTTTGTGGTTTCCATGGCAACGTCACGCAAAATGTCCATATGACAATGTGAACGCGATAAAAAAGCCAAACAGTTTCAGCTAGGGACTTCAAATTTGGCATGCAGGATCGTTGGGTAGTCAACCACAAGCCTACTGAATTTGGGTACATGGCGATGATTTTGTGGTTTCCATGGCAATGTCACGCGAAATGTCCATATGACGATGTGAACGCGATGGAAGCCTAACCGTTGTAGCTAGAGATTTCAAATTTGCTATGTAGCATTGTTGGGTGCATGCATGCAATTGTCGATTGTTTGAAAAAGAAAAAACATGTCAGGAGGAAGTTTTTACAGACGTCTCGCTTTGAACTACACTCTTAAAACGCAAATGTTACATTTAACATCTAGAGGGTTGGAGGAGGGAAAGCATTTAGAAAGTGTTGTTTCACCACTTTTAAGTGTTCGATGCAACAGCTTAAATTTGCATTTAATCCTTCAAAGTGGTGAATACAACACTTTCTAAATGCTTTCCCTCCTCCAACACTCTAGATGTTAAATCTAACATTTACGTTTTGAGAGTGTAAATTGCGAAATTTGCGTCGTGTCATCTGAGTGGATTTCATCATGTTTTGATCGACGAGACATTACCAAGCCCATTCGGATGTTATTCAATAGAAAGAATTCCTACATCGAGGTGTCCGCACTGATAAATATGGACAAATAGATGGCTCATCACAAAGGAATTTGGCACGAACCTTATACAAACGTATTGATTAACCGTAACTGTAGACAAATATTATGAGCAATGACCCCAGGTTATGTTCGCGTATTGTTATCCTTCTGTAAAACTCCGCCAGCTTTATAACTTTTCTATTGGATTATGGTGTAAAGCCTCGAAATCTTAGATAAATCTTTTCCCGATTCACAGTTAATATTGTGTTAAATTTTTCCAGGTTTCGACAAGGTTAATAAGATATAATGAGATTTTGCGCCTAGCGTTCATTCTCCGTTTATAAATGAAACTCGTCGAGGATTGATAATTCCCCAAATATGGGTGCAGATTTACAACTGAGCCTGGGTTTCAGAAACACAGACAGTACAGTCGAAGATGGGAGAAGCTGTAGCCGCATGCGTTGAGCAAATCCATCTTTCTTTGTCGCACAAACGTCTGAAATCATAAGCTTTTGAAATCAACTACCGCGAATTCAGATATTTTTTTTTATCTTCGTAAAATGAAATGGATTGCTTGCTCTCGCGTCGCAAAACACACCTTATGCCATTTGCCCTTTCTGAATAGTACCGGTGCAAGACAAACGGTGGTCCCCCAGATACGAATGTCCGCTTGCTAAGATTTAACCCAGCCCAGATACTATACCATCTGAAAAGGGTCGCTTGGATATCAGAGTCCGTCCTAGGTAAAGCATAGGAGACCGGACAATGATGTTTCTTTCACCCCAGTAAAGCCGGGAAGTACCTGCATACGGCGTACACGTATCTCGCTTAGAATCATTTGATACGTCCGTGAACAAGACCTGTGGAAACTCTGACCATTGCAAACAACATCGCAAAATACTATCAGAGTATCACAGAAACCGGTCCAACTGGGCTAGCAAACGCCTCCATTTCAGATCTCTACACGGTGGTGTGGCGTTTATCCGAGAAAAATCCATCATACTATGTTTGTGAAGCTGAAAATTATTTTATTAAATTCTACGCTAGACCATGGCTAGACGCGATCTTTCATGTGGAGAAAATAATACAGTTTTATACTGTTACAAGTTCCCAGTCAAAGACTGTACATCCTGTCGTCCCTCCAGTCATCCGTCCGGTCGTCAGTCGTCAACAATTCTTGTGACCGGTCTATAAGCAAAACCATTGCCTCTAGAGACTTCAAATTTGGTGCACAGGATTGTTGGGTGGTCAACCACAAGCCTATAGAATTTGGGCACATTGTGATTTTTGTGGTTTCCATGGCAACATCACGCAAAATGTCCATATGGCGCTGTGAACGTGATAGAAGGTAAACCGTTTCAGCTAGGGACTTCAAATTTGGCATGCAGAATTGTTGGGTGGTCAACCACAAGCCTTTTGAATTTAGGTACATTACAATGATTTTGTGGTTTCCATGGCAACGTCACGCAAAATGTCCATATGACAATGTGAACGCGATAAAAAAGCCAAACAGTTATAGGGACTTCAAATTTGGCATGCAGGATCGTTGGGTAGTCAACCACAAGCCTACTGAATTTGGGTACATGGCGATGATTTTGTGGTTTCCATGGCAATGTCACGCGAAATGTCCATATGACGATGTGAACGCGATGGAAGCCTAACCGTTGTAGCTAGAGATTTCAAATTTGCTATGTAGCATTGTTGGGTGCATGCATGCAATTGTCGATTGTTTGAAAAAGAAAAAACATGTCAGGAGGAAGTTTTTACAGACGTCTCGCTTTGAACTACACTCTTAAAACGCAAATGTTACATTTAACATCTAGAGGGTTGGAGGAGAGAAAGCATTTAGAAAGTGTTGTTTCACCACTTTTAAGTGTTCGATGCAACAGCTTAAATTTGCATTTAATCCTTCAAAGTGGTGAATACAACACTTTCTAAATGCTTTCCCTCCTCCAACACTCTAGATGTTAAATCTAACATTTACGTTTTGAGAGTGTAAATTGCGAAATTTGCGTCGTGTCATCTGAGTGGATTTCATCATGTTTTGATCGACGAGACATTACCAAGCCCATTCGGATGTTATTCAATAGAAAGAATTCCTACATCGAGGTGTCCGCACTGATAAATATGGACAAATAGATGGCTCATCACAAAGGAATTTGGCACGAACCTTATACAAACGTATTGATTAACCGTAACTGTAGACAAATATTATGAGCAATGACCCCAGGTTATGTTCGCGTATTGTTATCCTTCTGTAAAACTCCGCCAGCTTTATAACTTTTCTATTGGATTATGGTGTAAAGCCTCGAAATCTTAGATAAATCTTTTCCCGATTCACAGTTAATATTGTGTTAAATTTTTCCAGGTTTCGACAAGGTTAATAAGATATAATGAGATTTTGCGCCTAGCGTTCATTCTCCGTTTATAAATGAAACTCGTCGAGGATTGATAATTCCCCAAATATGGGTGCAGATTTACAACTGAGCCTGGGTTTCAGAAACACAGACAGTACAGTCGAAGATGGGAGAAGCTGTAGCCGCATGCGTTGAGCAAATCCATCTTTCTTTGTCGCACAAACGTCTGAAATCATAAGCTTTTGAAATCAACTACCGCGAATTCAGATATTTTTTTTTATCTTCGTAAAATGAAATGGATTGCTTGCTCTCGCGTCGCAAAACACACCTTATGCCATTTGCCCTTTCTGAATAGTACCGGTGCAAGACAAACGGTGGTCCCCCAGATACGAATGTCCGCTTGCTAAGATTTAACCCAGCCCAGATACTATACCATCTGAAAAGGGTCGCTTGGATATCAGAGTCCGTCCTAGGTAAAGCATAGGAGACCGGACAATGATGTTTCTTTCACCCCAGTAAAGCCGGGAAGTACCTGCATACGGCGTACACGTATCTCGCTTAGAATCATTTGATACGTCCGTGAACAAGACCTGTGGAAACTCTGACCATTGCAAACAACATCGCAAAATACTATCAGAGTATCACAGAAACCGGTCCAACTGGGCTAGCAAACGCCTCCATTTCAGATCTCTACACGGTGGTGTGGCGTTTATCCGAGAAAAATCCATCATACTATGTTTGTGAAGCTGAAAATTATTTTATTAAATTCTACGCTAGACCATGGCTAGACGCGATCTTTCATGTGGAGAAAATAATACAGTTTTATACTGTTACAGGTTCCCAGTCAAAAGTGAAGTAAAGACCAAGTGACGTGAAATTGGGCTTTTGTCAGTTTTAGATTTTTACCCCTCAGCCTATTAGGATGCCGGGTTCTGTCGTCGGCATGTACTTCCGGTCGTCCGTCCGGTCCGTCGTCGGTCGAGAAGCCAAACCGTTACCTCTAGAGACTTCAAATTTGGTGCACATTTTTGTGGTTTTCATGGCAACATCACGCAAAATGTCCATATGACGCTGTGAACGTGATAGAAGGTAAACCGTTTCAGCTAGGGACTTCAAATTTGGCATGCAGGATTGTTGAGTGGTCAACCACAAGCCTATTGAATTTGGGTACATGGCGATGATTTTTGTGGTTTCCATGGCAACGTCACGCAAATGTCCATATGACGATGTGAACGTGATAGGAGCCTAACCGTTGTAGCTAGAGATTTCAAATTTGCTATGTAGCATTGTAACCACAAGCCTATCAAAGTTGGGCACATTGTGATGATTTTTGTGGTTTCCATGGCAACGTAACACAAAATGTCAATATGGTGATGTGAACGCGATAGAAGCAAAACAGTCTCAGCTAGGGACTTCAAATTTGGCATGCAGGATTGTTGGGTGCATGTACATCCTGTCGTCCCTCCAGTCATCCGTCCGGTCGTCAGTCGTCAACAATTCTTGTGACCGGTCTATAAGCAAAACCATTGCCTCTAGAGACTTCAAATTTGGTGCACAGGATTGTTGGGTGGTCAACCACAAGCCTATAGAATTTGGGCACATTGTGATTTTTGTGGTTTCCATGGCAACATCACGCAAAATATCCATATGGCGCTGTGAACGTGATAGAAGGTAAACCGTTTCAGCTAGGGACTTCAAATTTGGCATGCAGAATTGTTGGGTGGTCAACCACAAGCCTTTTGAATTTGGGTACATTACAATGATTTTGTGGTTTCCATGGCAACGTCACGCAAAATGTCCATATGACAATGTGAACGCGATACAAAAGCCAAACAGTTTCAGCTAGGGACTTCAAATTTGGCATGCAGGATCGTTGGGTAGTCAACCACAAGCCTACTGAATTTGGGTACATGGCGATGATTTTGTGGTTTCCATGGCAATGTCACGCGAAATGTCCATATGACGATGTGAACGCGATGGAAGCCTAACCGTTGTAGCTAGAGATTTCAAATTTGCTATGTAGCATTGTTGGGTGCATGCATGCAATTGTCGATTGTTTGAAAAAGAAAAAACATGTCAGGAGGAAGTTTTTACAGACGTCTCGCTTTGAACTACACTCTTAAAACGCAAATGTTACATTTAACATCTAGAGGGTTGGAGGAGGGAAAGCATTTAGAAAGTGTTGTTTCACCACTTTTAAGTGTTCGATGCAACAGCTTAAATTTGCATTTAGTCCTTAAAAGTGGTGAATACAACACTTTCTAAATGCTTTCCCTCCTCCAACACTCTAGATGTTAAATCTAACATTTGCGTTTTGAAAGTGTAAATTGCGAAATTTGCGTCGTGTCATCTGAGTGGATTTCATCATGTTTTGATCGACGAGACATTACCAAGCCCATTCGGATGTTATTCAATATAAAGAATTCCTACATCGAGGTATCCGCACTGATAAATATGGACAAATAGATGGCTCATCACAAAGGAATTTGGCACGAACCTTATACAAACGTATTGATTAACCGTAACTGTAGACAAATATTATGAGCAATGACCCCAGGTTATGTTCGCGTATTATTATCCTTCTGTAAAACTCCGCCAGCTTTATAACTTTTCTATTGGATTATGGTGTAAAGCCTCGAAATCTTAGATAAATCTTTTCCCGATTCACAGTTAATATTGTGTTAAATTTTTCCAGGTTTCGACAAGGTTAATAAGATATAATGAGATTTTGCGCCTAGCGTTCATTCTCCGTTTATAAATGAAACTCGTCGAGGATTGATAATTCCCCAAATATGGGTGCAGATTTACAACTGAGCCTGGGTTTCAGAAACACAGACAGTACAGTCGAAGATGGGAGAAGCTGTAGCCGCATGCGTTGAGCAAATCCATCTTTCTTTGTCGCACAAACGTCTGAAATCATAAGCTTTTGAAATCAACTATACCGCGAATTCAGATATTTTTTTTATCTTCGTAAAATGAAATGGATTGCTTGCTCTCGCGTCGCAAAACACACCTTATGCCATTTGCCCTTTCTGAATAGTATCGGTGCAAGACAAACGGTGGTCCCCCAGATACGAATGTCCGCTTGCTAAGATTTAACCCAGCCCAGATACTATACCATCTGAAAAGGGTCGCTTGGATATCAGAGTCCGTCCTAGGTAAAGCATATAGGAGACCTGACAATGATGTTTCTTTCACCCCAGTAAAGCCGGGAAGTACCTGCATACGGCGTACACGTATCTCGCTTAGAATCATTTGATACGTCCGTGAACAAGACCTGTGGAAATTCTGACCATTGCAAACAACATCGCAAAATACTATCAGAGTATCACAGAAACCGGTCCAACTGGGCTAGCAAACGCCTCCATTTCAGATCTCTACACGGTGGGGTGGCGTTTATCCGAGAAAAATCCATCATACTATGTTTGTGAAGCTGAAAATTATTTTATTAAATTCTACGCTAGACCATGGCTAGACGCGATCTTTCATGTGGAAAAAATAATACAGTTTTATACTGTTACAAGTTCCCAGTCAAAAGTGAAGTAAAGACCAAGTGACGTGAAATTGGGCTTTTGTCACTTTTAGATTTTTACCCCTCAGCCTATTAGGATGCCGGGTTCTGTCGTCGGCATGTACTTCCGGTCGTCCGTCCGGTCCGTCGTCGGTCGAGAAGCCAAACCGTTACCTCTAGAGACTTCAAATTTGGTGCACATTTTTGTGGTTTTCATGGCAACATCACGCAAAATGTCCATGTGACGCTGTGAACGTCAGCTAGGGACTTCAAATTTGGCATGCAGGATTGTTGAGTGGTCAACCACAAGCCTATTGAATTTGGGTACATGGCGATGATTTTTGTGGTTTCCATGGCAACGTCACGCAAATGTCCATATGACGATGTGAACGTGATAGGAGCCTAACCGTTGTAGCTAGAGATTTCAAATTTGCTATGTAGCATTGTTGGGTGGTCAACCACAAGCCTATCAAAGTTGGGCACATTGTGATGATTTTTGTGGTTTCTATGGCAACGTAACGCAAAATGTCAATATGGTGATGTGAACGCGATAGAAGCAAAACAGTCTCAGCTAGGCACTTCAAAAATGTGTGATGGTTACCCGAGAATAACTCCCTCGGACGTGACGGTAGTGAACATGATTTTCGTTTGAAAGTGAAACGGGTGAAGTTATTGTTATGTGCTGTAAAAATGCTGAAGTTTCATATCATGCAAAATGGTGATTGTCAATTGCTCTAAACTGGATTTATTCAAGTTTGAAAACGGTCGAATGTGCTCTTTCGACATTTTAGGGACATTTTCTGAAGGGATTTCTCTTCATATATAAAATATGACACCTCAAACCAAAACAATTTGTGTGTATTTATTATCACAATGGTTAGTGTTACAATCGGTTGAAATATCATTCTGGTTTGAGGTGTCATATTTCATCAAAATTAAAAATTGTGCAAATGCTTCGCTTGTATTCTACCAGAAACGTTATGTGAGCAAGTAAAAATGCTTTTCAAGTAGACGTCGTCGTAGTCCAGTTGTTAGGCTGCTCGCTTTCAAAAACAGTGTGGGGACCAGTTTTTTGAGCTATGAGTTCGATTCACATTTGGATCAGAAAAATTTTCTTCCTATTTTCTTATTCTTTCTTTCTAATATTTAACATTTGGATTTATTTATGTTATGTGAAATAATCTTCAGTGATATTCAGTTAATAAAATATAGATATAACTGTGTATACACATTTTTGCATTCACTACTACAACTCGACCCTTATTGCAGCACACTCATAACATGTTCAAGTCACCGTAACTGAATGGGTTTAGTTTCATGGGTCAGCAATACTTTCCATGTATAAAAAACGAGGGAAACTTCATGTGTATTTTCTTGAACTGTCCTCGTTATATTTAAGAATCATTATAGTTCTCACTATAAACAGTAATGTACCATTCAACAAGTCGAAGTGTGAGTGTTGTCACAAGAATACGCGTCCAGGCAAGACCAGAAAAATATCTGGTTCACAGTTAGAGTGGGTAAAACGCAGGAGTGACTTTGAAGTCAACACTGAGGGACTATTATGCCCTCAATGTCGGGCTATATACTATGTAGATATGAAATCTGCGAACGATGAGACCATCGAAGCGCCTACAGCCGTAGCCGATGATGACCAGCCCGAGGCGGGGTCAAGTTCCCGTTGTGTCATACTACCAGATATTCTACGGCAAGTTCGATTTGCAACATTACAATGACGTAGCTCGTTAAAAGAAGTGACTTTTGAAACAGCAATAATTTTACATAATCGCAAATTATTTAGCTAAAAGACGGTTGCGAGTTAATATATGATACATTGAGTAATAACTAATCCTTTTGTATTGTTTGAAAATGGGATAAAAATGGAATTTCGACCGAAACGAATAATTCTGTACGACTGGCCTGCAAAAACGTTACTGTCGAGGAAATCTGTTCATTTAAAAATAGAACGTACCAAAATAGCACAGAGTCGACTGTGCATTTGACGTCATAAAGGGCAGCTGACCCGGCCTGGACAATAGATATACACACGCCAGTGTCCGAGGGAGTTATTCTCAGGTAACCATCAAACATTCTTTGGCATGCAGGATTGTTGGGTGCATGTACATCCTGTCGTCCCTCCAGTCATCCGTCCGGTCGTCAGTCGTCAACAATTCTTGTGACCGGTCTATAAGCAAAACCATTGCCTCTAGAGACTTCAAATTTGGTGCACAGGATTGTTGGGTGGTCAACCACAAGCCTATATAATTTGGGCACATTGTGATTTTTGTGGTTTCCATGGCAACATCACGCAAAATGTCCATATGGCGCTGTGAACGTGATAGAAGGTAAACCGTTTCAGCTAGGGACTTCAAATTTGGCATGCAGAATTGTTGGGTGGTCAACCACAAGCCTTTTGAATTTAGGTACATTACAATGATTTTGTGGTTTCCATGGCAACGTCACGCAAAATGTCCATATGACAATGTGAACGCGATAAAAAAGCCAAACAGTTTCAGCTAGGGTCTTCAAATTTGGCATGCAGGATCGTTGGGTAGTCAACCACAAGCCTACTGAATTTGGGTACATGGCGATGATTTTGTGGTTTCCATGGCAATGTCACGCGAAATGTCCATATGACGATGTGAACGCGATGGAAGCCTAACCGTTGTAGCTAGAGATTTCAAATTTGCTATGTAGCATTGTTGGGTGCATGCATGCAATTGTCGATTGTTTGAAAAAGAAAAAACATGTCAGGAGGAAGTTTTTACAGACGTCTCGCTTTGAACTACACTCTTAAAACGCAAATGTTACATTTAACATCTAGAGGGTTGTTGGAGGGAAAGCATTTAGAAAGTGTTGTTTCACCACTTTTAAGTGTTCGATGCAACAGCTTAAATTTCCATTTAATCCTTAAAAGTGGTGAATACAACACTTTCTAAATGCTTTCCCTCCTCCAACACTCTAGATGTTAAATCTAACATTTGCGCTTTGAGAGTGTAAATTGCGAAATTTGCGTCGTGTCATCCGAGTGGATTTCATCATGTTTTGATCGACGAGACATTACCAAGCCCATTCGGATGTTATTCAATAAAAAGAATTCCTACATCGAGGTATCCGCACTGATAAATATGGACAAATAGATGGCTCATCACAAAGGAATTTGGCACGTAACTGTAGACAAATATTATGAGCAATGACCCCAGGTTATGTTCGCGTATTGTTATCCTTCTGTAAAACTCCGCCAGCTTTATAACTTTTCTATTGGATTATGGTGTAAAGCCTCGAAATCTTAGATAAATCTTTTCCCGATTCACAGTTAATATTGTGTTAAATTTTTCCAGGTTTCGACAAGGTTAATAAGATATAATGAGATTTTGCGCCTAGCGTTCATTCTCCGTTTATAAATGAAACTCGTCGAGGATTGATAATTCCCCAAATATGGGTGCAGATTTACAACTGAGCCTGGGTTTCAGAAACACAGACAGTACAGCCGAAGATGGGAGAAGCTGTAGCCGCATGCGTTGAGCAAATCCATCTTTCTTTGTCGCACAAACGTCTGAAATCATAAGCTTTTGAAATCAACTACCGCGAATTCAGATATTTTTTTTTATCTTCGTAAAATGAAATGGATTGCTTGCTCTCGCGTCGCAAAACACACCTTTTGCCATTTGCCCTTTCTGAATAGTACCGGTGCAAGACAAACGGTGGTCCCCCAGATACGAATGTCCGCTTGCTAAGATTTAACCCAGCCCGGATACTATACCATCTGAAAAGGGTCGCTTGGATATCAGAGTCCGTCCTAGGTAAAGCATAGGAGACCGGACAATGATGTTTCTTTCACCCCAGTAAAGCCGGGAAGTACCTGCATACGGCGTACACGTATCTCGCTTAGAATCATTTGATACGTCCGTGAACAAGACCTGTGGAAATTCTGACCATTGCAAACAACATCGCAAAATACTATCAGAGTATCACAGAAACCGGTCCAACTGGGCTAGCAAACGCCTCCATTTCAGATCTCTACACGGTGGTGTGGCGTTTATCCGAGAAAAATCCATCATACTATGTTTGTGAAGCTGAAAATTATTTTATTAAATTCTACGCTAGACCATGGCTAGACGCGATCTTTCATGTGGAGAAAATAATACAGTTTTATACTGTTACAAGTTCCCAGTCAAAAGTGAAGTAAAGACCAAGTGACGTGAAATTGGGCTTTTGTCAGTTTTAGATTTTTACCCCTCAGCCTATTAGGATGCCGGGTTCTGTCGTCGGCATGTACTTCCGGTCGTCCGTCCGGTCCGTCGTCGGTCGAGAAGCCAAACCGTTACCTCTAGAGACTTCAAATTTGGTGCACATTTTTGTGGTTTTCATGGCAACATCACGCAAAATGTCCATATGACGCTGTGAACGTGATAGAAGGTAAACCGTTTCAGCTAGGGACTTCAAATTTGGCATGCAGGATTATTGAGTGGTCAACCACAAGCCTATTGAATTTGGGTACATGGCGATGATTTTTGTGGTTTCCATGGCAACGTCACGCAAATGTCCATATGACGATGTGAACGTGATAGGAGCCTAACCGTTGTAGCTAGAGATTTCAAATTTGCTATGTAGCATTGTTGGGTGGTCAACCACAAGCCTATCAAAGTTGGGCACATTGTGATGATTTTTGTGGTTTCCATGGCAACGTAACGCAAAATGTCAATATGGTGATGTGAACGCGATAGAAGCAAAACAGTCTCAGCTAGGGACTTCAAATTTGGCATGCAGGATTGTTGGGTGCATGTACATCCTGTCGTCCTTCCAGTCATCCGTCCGGTCGTCAGTCGTCAACAATTCTTGTGACCGGTCTATAAGCAAAACCATTGCCTCTAGAGACTTCAAATTTGGTGCACAGGATTGTTGGGTGGTCAACCACAAGCCTATAGAATTTGGGCACATTGTGATTTTTGTGGTTTCCATGGCAACATCACGCAAAATGTTCATATGGCGCTGTGAACGTGATAGAAGGTAAACCGTTTCAGCTATAGGGACTTCAAATTTGGCATGCAGAATTGTTGGGTGGTCAACCACAAGCCTTTTGAATTTAGGTACATTACAATGATTTTGTGGTTTCCATGGCAACGTCGCGCAAAATGTCCATATGACAATGTGAACGCGATAAAAAAGCCAAACAGTTTCAGCTAGGGTCTTCAAATTTGGCATGCAGGATCGTTGGGTAGTCAACCACAAGCCTACTGAATTTGGGTACATGGCGATGATTTTGTGGTTTCCATGGCAATGTCACGCGAAATGTCCATATGACGATGTGAACGCGATGGAAGCCTAACCGTTGTAGCTAGAGATTTCAAATTTGCTATGTAGCATTGTTGGGTGCATGCATGCAATTGTCGATTGTTTGAAAAAGAAAAAACATGTCAGGAGGAAGTTTTTACAGACGTCTCGCTTTGAACTACACTCTTAAAACGCAAATGTTACATTTAACATCTAGAGGGTTGGAGGAGGGAAAGCATTTAGAAAGTGTTGTTTCACCACTTTTAAGTGTTCGATGCAACAGCTTAAATTTGCATTTAATCCTTAAAAGTGGTGAATACAACACTTTCTAAATGCTTTCCCTCCTCCAACCCTCTAGATGTTAAATCTAACATTTGCGTTTTGAGAGTGTAAATTGCGAAATTTGCGTCGTGTCATCTGAATGGATTTCATCATGTTTTGATCGACGAGACATTACCAAGCCCATTCGGATGTTATTCAATAGAAAGAATTCCTACATCGAGGTATCCGCACTGATAAATATGGACAAATAGATGGTTCATCACAAAGGAATTTGGCACGAACCTTATACAAACGTATTGATTAACCGTAACTGTAGAGAAAATATTATGAGCAATGACCCCAGGTTATGTTCGCGTATTGTTATCCTTCTGTAAAACTCCGCCAGCTTTATAACTTTTCTATTGGATTATGGTGTAAAGCCTCGAAATCTTAGATAAATCTTTCCCCGATTCACAGTTAATATTGTGTTAAATTTTTCCAGGTTTCGACAAGGTTAATAAGATATAATGAGATTTTGCGCCTAGCGTTCATTCTCCGTTTATAAATGAACCCGTCGAGGATTGATAATTCCCCAAATATGGGTGCAGATTTACAACTGAGCCTGGGTTTCAGAAACACAGACAGTACAGTCGAAGATGGGAGAAGCTGTAGCCGCATGCGTTGAGCAAATCCATCTTTCTTTGTCGCACAAACGTCTGAAATCATAAGGCTTTTGAAATCAACTACCGCGAATTCAGATATTTTTTTTTATCTTCGTAAAATGAAATGGATTGCTTGCTCTCGCGTCGCAAAACACACCTTATGCCATTTGCCCTTTCTGAATAGTACCGGTGCAAGACAAACGGTGGTCCCCCAGATACGAATGTCCGCTTGCTAAGATTTAACCCAGCCCAGATACTATACCATCTGAAAAGGGTCGCTTGGATATCAGAGTCCGTCCTGGATAAAGCATAGGAGACCGGACAATGATGTTTCTTTCGCCCCACTAAAGCATACGGCATACACGTATCTCGCTTAGAATCATTTGATACGTCCGTGAACAAGACCTGTGGAAATTCTGACCATTGCAAACAACATCGCAAAATACTATCAGAGTATCACAGAAACCGGTCCAACTGGGCTAGCAAACGCCTTCATTTCAGATCTCTACACGGTGGTGTGGCGTTTATCCGAGAAAAATCCATCATACTATGTTTATGAAGCTGAAAATTATTTTATTAAATTCTACGCTAGACCATGGCTAGACGCGATCTTTCATGTGGAGAAAATAATACAGTTTTATACTGTTACAAGTTCCCAGTCAAAAGTGAAGTAAAGACCAAGTGACGTGAAATTGGGCTTTTGTCAGTTTTAGATATTTACCCCTCAGCCTATTAGGATGCCGGGTTCTGTCGTTGGCATGTACTTCCGGTCGTCCGTCCGGTCCGTCGTCGGTCGAGAAGCCAAACCGTTACCTCTAGAGACTTCAAATTTGGTGCACATTTTTGTGGTTTTCATGGCAACATCACCCAAAAATGTCCATATGACGCTGTGAACGTGATAGAAGGTAAACCGTTTCAGCTAGGGACTTCAAATTTGGCATGCAGGATTGTTGAGTGGTCAACCACAAGCCTATTGAATTTGGGTACATGGCGATGATTTTTGTGGTTTCCATGGCAACGTCACGCAAATGTCCATATGACGATGTGAACGTGATAGGAGCCTAACCGTTGTAGCTAGAGATTTCAAATTTGCTATGTAGCATTGTTCGGTGGTCAACCACAAGCCTATCAAAGTTGGGCACATTGTGATGATTTTTGTGGTTTTCATGGCAACGTAACGCAAAATGTCAATATGGTGATGTGAACGCGATAGAAGCAAAACAGTCTCAGCTAGGGACTTCAAATTTGGCATGCAGGATTGCTGGGTGCATGTACATCCTGTCGTCCCTCCAGTCATCCGTCCGGTCGTCAGTCGTCAACAATTCTTGTGACCGATCTATAAGCAAAACCATTGCCTCTAGAGACTTCAAATTTGGTGCACAGGATTGTTGGGTGGTCAACCACAAGCCTATAGAATTTGGGCACATTGTGATTTTTGTGGTTTCCATGGCAACATCACGCAAAATGTTCATATGGCGCTGTGAACGTGATAGAAGGTAAACCGTTTCAGCTATAGGGACTTCAAATTTGGCATGCAGAATTGTTGGGTGGTCAACCACAAGCCTTTTGAATTTAGGTACATTACAATGATTTTGTGGTTTCCATGGCAACGTCACGCAAAATGTCCATATGACAATGTGAACGCGATAAAAAAGCCAAACAGTTTCAGCTAGGGTCTTCAAATTTGGCATGCAGGATCGTTGGGTAGTCAACCACAAGCCTACTGAATTTGGGTACATGGCGATGATTTTGTGGTTTCCATGGCAATGTCACGCGAAATGTCCATATGACGATGTGAACGCGATGGAAGCCTAACCGTTGTAGCTAGAGATTTCAAATTTGCTATGTAGCATTGTTGGGTGCATGCATGCAATTGTCGATTGTTTGAAAAAGAAAAAACATGTCAGGAGGAAGTTTTTACAGACGTCTCGCTTTGAACTACACTCTTAAAACGCAAATGTTACATTTAACATCTAGAGGGTTGGAGGAGGGAAAGCATTTAGAAAGTGTTGTTTCACCACTTTTAAGTGTTCGATGCAACAGCTTAAATTTGCATTTAATCCTTCAAAGTGGTGAATACAACACTTTCTAAATGCTTTCCCTCCTCCAACACTCTAGATGTTAAATCTAACATTTACGTTTTGAGAGTGTAAATTGCGAAATTTGCGTCGTGTCATCTGAGTGGATTTCATCATGTTTTGATCGACGAGACATTACCAAGCCCATTCGGATGTTATTCAATAGAAAGAATTCCTACATCGAGGTGTCCGCACTGATAAATATGGACAAATAGATGGCTCATCACAAAGGAATTTGGCACGAACCTTATACAAACGTATTGATTAACCGTAACTGTAGACAAATATTATGAGCAATGCCCCCAGGTTATGTTCGCGTATTGTTATCCTTCTGTAAAACTCCGCCAGCTTTATAACTTTTCTATTGGATTATGGTGTAAAGCCTCGAAATCTTAGATAAATCTTTTCCCGATTCACAGTTAATATTGTGTTAAATTTTTCCAGGTTTCGACAAGGTTAATAAGATATAATGAGATTTTGCGCCTAGCGTTCATTCTCCGTTTATAAATGAAACTCGTCGAGGATTGATAATTCCCCAAATATGGGTGCAGATTTACAACTGAGCCTGGGTTTCAGAAACACAGACAGTACAGTCGAAGATGGGAGAAGCTGTAGCCGCATGCGTTGAGCAAATCCATCTTTCTTTGTCGCACAAACGTCTGAAATCATAAGCTTTTGAAATCAACTACCGCGAATTCAGATATTTTTTGTTATCTTCGTAAAATGAAATGGATTGCTTGCTCTCGCGTCGCAAAACACACCTTATGCCATTTGCCCTTTCTGAATAGTACCGGTGCAAGACAAACGGTGGTCCCCCAGATACGAATGTCCGCTTGCTAAGATTTAACCCAGCCCAGATACTATACCATCTGAAAAGGGTCGCTTGGATATCAGAGTCCGTCCTAGGTAAAGCATAGGAGACCGGACAATGATGTTTCTTTCACCCCAGTAAAGCCGGGAAGTACCTGCATACGGCGTACACGTATCTCGCTTAGAATCATTTGATACGTCCGTGAACAAGACCTGTGGAAACTCTGACCATTGCAAACAACATCGCAAAATACTATCAGAGTATCACAGAAACCGGTCCAACTGGGCTAGCAAACGCCTCCATTTCAGATCTCTACACGGTGGTGTGGCGTTTATCCGAGAAAAATCCATCATACTATGTTTGTGAAGCTGAAAATTATTTTATTAAATTCTACGCTAGACCATGGCTAGACGCGATCTTTCATGTGGAGAAAATAATACAGTTTTATACTGTTACAAGTTCCCAGTCAAAAGTGAAGTAAAGACCAAGTGACGTGAAATTGGGCTTTTGTCAGTTTTAGATTTTTACCCCTCAGCCTATTAGGATGCCGGGTTCTGTCGTCGGCATGTACTTCCGGTCGTCCGTCCGGTCCGTCGTCGGTCGAGAAGCCAAACCGTTACCTCTAGAGACTTCAAATTTGGTGCACATTTTTGTGGTTTTCATGGCAACATCACGCAAAATGTCCATATGACGCTGTGAACGTGATAGAAGGTAAACCGTTTCAGCTAGGGACTTCAAATTTGGCATGCAGGATTATTGAGTGGTCAACCACAAGCCTATTGAATTTGGGTACATGGCGATGATTTTTGTGGTTTCCATGGCAACGTCACGCAAATGTCCATATGACGATGTGAACGTGATAGGAGCCTAACCGTTGTAGCTAGAGATTTCAAATTTGCTATGTAGCATTGTTCGGTGGTCAACCACAAGCCTATCAAAGTTGGGCACATTGTGATGATTTTTGTGGTTTTCATGGCAACGTAACGCAAAATGTCAATATGGTGATGTGAACGCGATAGAAGCAAAACAGTCTCAGCTAGGGACTTCAAATTTGGCATGCAGGATTGCTGGGTGCATGTACATCCTGTCGTCCCTCCAGTCATCCGTCCGGTCGTCAGTCGTCAACAATTCTTGTGACCGATCTATAAGCAAAACCATTGCCTCTAGAGACTTCAAATTTGGTGCACAGGATTGTTGGGTGGTCAACCACAAGCCTATAGAATTTGGGCACATTGTGATTTTTGTGGTTTCCATGGCAACATCACGCAAAATGTTCATATGGCGCTGTGAACGTGATAGAAGGTAAACCGTTTCAGCTATAGGGACTTCAAATTTGGCATGCAGAATTGTTGGGTGGTCAACCACAAGCCTTTTGAATTTAGGTACATTACAATGATTTTGTGGTTTCCATGGCAACGTCACGCAAAATGTCCATATGACAATGTGAACGCGATAAAAAAGCCAAACAGTTTCAGCTAGGGACTTCAAATTTGGCATGCAGGATCGTTGGGTAGTCAACCACAAGCCTACTGAATTTGGGTACATGGCGATGATTTTGTGGTTTCCATGGCAATGTCACGCGAAATGTCCATATGACGATGTGAACGCGATGGAAGCCTAACCGTTGTAGCTAGAGATTTCAAATTTGCTATGTAGCATTGTTGGGTGCATGCATGCAATTGTCGATTGTTTGAAAAAGAAAAAACATGTCAGGAGGAAGTTTTTACAGACGTCTCGCTTTGAACTACACTCTTAAAACGCAAATGTTACATTTAACATCTAGAGGGTTGGAGGAGGGAAAGCATTTAGAAAGTGTTGTTTCACCACTTTTAAGTGTTCGATGCAACAGCTTAAATTTGCATTTAGTCCTTAAAAGTGGTGAATACAACACTTTCTAAATGCTTTCCCTCCTCCAACGCTCTAGATGTTAAATCTAACATTTGCGTTTTGAAAGTGTAAATTGCGAAATTTGCGTCGTATCATCTGAGTGGATTTCATCATGTTTTGATCGACGAGACATTACCAAGCCCATTCGGATGTTATTCAATATAAAGAATTCCTAAATCGAGGTGTCCGCACTGATAAATATGGACAAATAGATGGGAATTTGGCACGAACCTTATACAAACGTATTGATTAACCGTAACTGTAGAGAAAATATTATGAGCAATGACCCCAGGTTATGTTCGCGTATTGTTATCCTTCTGTAAAACTCCGCCAGCTTTATAACTTTTCTATTGGATTATGGTGTAAAGCCTCGAAATCTTAGATAAATCTTTCCCCGATTCACAGTTAATATTGTGTTAAATTTTTCCAGGTTTCGACAAGGTTAATAAGATATAATGAGATTTTGCGCCTAGCGTTCATTCTCCGTTTATAAATGAACCCGTCGAGGATTGATAATTCCCCAAATATGGGTGCAGATTTACAACTGAGCCTGGGTTTCAGAAACACAGACAGTACAGTCGAAGATGGGAGAAGCTGTAGCCGCATGCGTTGAGCAAATCCATCTTTCTTTGTCGCACAAACGTCTGAAATCATAAGGCTTTTGAAATCAACTACCGCGAATTCAGATATTTTTTTTTATCTTCGTAAAATGAAATGGATTGCTTGCTCTCGCGTCGCAAAACACACCTTATGCCATTTGCCCTTTCTGAATAGTACCGGTGCAAGACAAACGGTGGTCCCCCAGATACGAATGTCCGCTTGCTAAGATTTAACCCAGCCCAGATACTATACCATCTGAAAAGGGTCGCTTGGATATCAGAGTCCGTCCTGGATAAAGCATAGGAGACCGGACAATGATGTTTCTTTCGCCCCACTAAAGCATACGGCATACACGTATCTCGCTTAGAATCATTTGATACGTCCGTGAACAAGACCTGTGGAAATTCTGACCATTGCAAACAACATCGCAAAATACTATCAGAGTATCACAGAAACCGGTCCAACTGGGCTAGCAAACGCCTTCATTTCAGATCTCTACACGGTGGTGTGGCGTTTATCCGAGAAAAATCCATCATACTATGTTTATGAAGCTGAAAATTATTTTATTAAATTCTACGCTAGACCATGGCTAGACGCGATCTTTCATGTGGAGAAAATAATACAGTTTTATACTGTTACAAGTTCCCAGTCAAAAGTGAAGTAAAGACCAAGTGACGTGAAATTGGGCTTTTGTCAGTTTTAGATATTTACCCCTCAGCCTATTAGGATGCCGGGTTCTGTCGTTGGCATGTACTTCCGGTCGTCCGTCCGGTCCGTCGTCGGTCGAGAAGCCAAACCGTTACCTCTAGAGACTTCAAATTTGGTGCACATTTTTGTGGTTTTCATGGCAACATCACCCAAAAATGTCCATATGACGCTGTGAACGTGATAGAAGGTAAACCGTTTCAGCTAGGGACTTCAAATTTGGCATGCAGGATTGTTGAGTGGTCAACCACAAGCCTATTGAATTTGGGTACATGGCGATGATTTTTGTGGTTTCCATGGCAACGTCACGCAAATGTCCATATGACGATGTGAACGTGATAGGAGCCTAACCGTTGTAGCTAGAGATTTCAAATTTGCTATGTAGCATTGTAACCACAAGCCTATCAAAGCTGGGCACATTGTGATGATTTTTGTGGTTTCCATGGCAACGTAACGCAAATATCAATATGGTGATGTAGAACGCGATAGAAGCAAAGCAGTCTCAGCCAGAGACTTCAAATTTGGCATGCAGGATTGCTGGGTGTGTACATCCTGTCGTCCCTCAGTCATCCGTCCGGTCGTCGATCGTCAACAATTCTTGTGACCGGTCTATAAGCAAACCATTGCCTCTAGGGACTTCAAATTTGGCATGCAGGATTGTTGGGTGGTCAACCACAAGCCTTTTGAATTGGGGTACATTACAATGATTTTTGTGGTTTCCATAGCAATGTCACGCAAAATGTTCATATGGAGATGTGAATGCGATAAAAGCCAAACAGTTTCAGCTAGGGACTCCAAATTTGGCATGCAGGATTGTTGGGTGGTCAACCACAAGCCTGTTGAATCTGGGTACATGGCGATGATTTTTGTGGTTTCCATGGCAACGTCACGCAAAATGTCCATATGACACTTAATGTGAACGCGATAAAAAAGCCAAACAGTTTCAGCTAGGGTCTTCAAATTTGGCATGCAGGATCGTTGGGTGTCAACCACAAGCCTACTAGTTGGGTACATGCGATGATTTTGTGGTTTCCATGCAATGTCACGCGAAATGTCCATATGACGATGTGAACGCGATGGAAGCCTAACCGTTGTAGCTAGAGATTTCAAATTTGCTATGTAGCATTGTTGGGTGCATGCATGCAATTGTCGATTGTTTGAAAAAGAAAAAACATGTCAGGAGGAAGTTTTTACAGACGTCTCGCTTTGAACTACACTCTTAAAACGCAAATGTTACATTTAACATCTAGAGGGTTGTTGGAGGGAAAGCATTTAGAAAGTGTTGTTTCACCACTTTTAAGTGTTCGATGCAACAGCTTAAATTTCCATTTAATCCTTAAAAGTGGTGAATACAACACTTTCTAAATGCTTTCCCTCCTCCAACACTCTAGATGTTAAATCTAACATTTGCGCTTTGAGAGTGTAAATTGCGAAATTTGCGTCGTGTCATCCGAGTGGATTTCATCATGTTTTGATCGACGAGACATTACCAAGCCCATTCGGATGTTATTCAATAAAAAGAATTCCTACATCGAGGTATCCGCACTGATAAATATGGACAAATAGATGGCTCATCACAAAGGAATTTGGCACGTAACTGTAGACAAATATTATGAGCAATGACCCCAGGTTATGTTCGCGTATTGTTATCCTTCTGTAAAACTCCGCCAGCTTTATAACTTTTCTATTGGATTATGGTGTAAAGCCTCGAAATCTTAGATAAATCTTTCCCCGATCCACAGTTAATATTGTGTTAAATTTTTCCAGGTTTCGACAAGGTTAATAAGATATAATGAGATTTTGCGCCTAGCGTTCATTCTCCGTTTATAAATGAAACTCGTCGAGGATTGATAATTCCCCAAATATGGGTGCAGATTTACAACTGAGCCTGGGTTTCAGAAACACAGACAGTACAGTCGAAGATGGGAGAAGCTGTAGCCGCATGCGTTGAGCAAATCCATCTTTCTTTGTCGCACAAACGTCTGAAATCATAAGCTTTTGAAATCAACTACCGCGAATTCAGATATTTTTTTTTATCTTCGTAAAATGAAATGGATTGCTTGCTCTCGCGTCGCAAAACACACCTTATGCCATTTGCCCTTTCTGAATAGTACCGGTGCAAGACAAACGGTGGTCCCCCAGATACGAATGTCCGCTTGCTAAGATTTAACCCAGCCCGGATACTATACCATCTGAAAAGGGTCGCTTGGATATCAGAGTCCGTCCTAGGTAAAGCATAGGAGACCGGACAATGATGTTTCTTTCACCCCAGTAAAGCCGGGAAGTACCTGCATACGGCGTACACGTATCTCGCTTAGAATCATTTGATACGTCCGTGAACATGACCTGTGGAAATTCTGACCATTGCAAACAACATCGCAAAATACTATCAGAGTATCACAGAAACCGGTCCAACTGGGCTAGCAAACGCCTCCATTTCAGATCTCTACACGGTGGTGTGGCGTTTATCCGAGAAAAATCCATCATACTATGTTTGTGAAGCTGAAAATTATTTTATTAAATTCTACGCTAGACCATGGCTAGACGCGATCTTTCATGTGGAGAAAATAATACAGTTTTATACCGTTACAAGTTCCCAGTCAAAAGTGAAGTAAAGACCAAGTGACGTGAAAATGGGCTTTTTGTCAGTTTTAGATTTTTACCCCTCAGCCTATTAGGATGCCGGGTTCTGTCGTCGGCATGTACTTCCGGTCGTCCGTCCGGTCCGTCGTCTGTCGAGAAGCCAAACCGTTACATCTAGAGACTTCAAATTTGGTGCACATTTTTGTGGTTTCCATGGCAACATCACGCAAAATGTCCATATGGCGCTGTGAACGTGATAGAAGGTAAACCGTTTCAGCTAGGGACTTCAAATTTGGCATGCAGAATTGTTGGGTGGTCAACCACAAGCTTTTTGAATTTGGGTACATTACAATGATTTTGTGGTTTCCATGGCAACGTCACGCAAAATGTCCATATGACAATGTGAACGCGATAAAAAAGTCAAACAGTTTCAGCTAGGGACTTCAAATTTGGCATGCAGGATCGTTGGGTAGTCAACCACAAGCCTACTGAATTTGGGTACATGGCGATGATTTTGTGGTTTCCATGGCAATGTCACGCGAAATGTCCATATGACGATGTGAACGCGATGGAAGCCTAACCGTTGTAGCTAGTGATTTCAAATTTGCTATGTAGCATTGTTGGGTGGTCAACCACAAGCCTATCAAAGTTGGGCACATTGTGATGATTCTTGTGGTTTCCATGGCAATATAACGCAAAATGTCCATATGGCGAGGTGAACGCGATAGACGTCAAACAGTCTCAGCTGGCTATCAAAACTCTATATTACTAGGCTTCCAATGAAAATCGGAAAACTTTTATTATTGTTCAGATTATTATTAGAATTCAAAGCCAATGGCTTGAAGCCTTTTTTTTGTTCAGAATATTTTTGTTCTTCCACCATATTTTCAATATATATGTCAAATTATTTATTATAGTCCTCCAATGCATCCAACATCCCACACTGAATTTATCATATTTTAATCTTTTACAAGCCACTGCTAAAACATTCTACCAAATCTTACAGGCTTTTACATATGCATTTTTGCATTCATTGTGTACCAATATACACTGACTAAAACTGTCTGACTGAGGGGTTGTTCATGTTTGTGCATATTTTAGTGGTGATTTTCAATATATCTACAATTTTGATGTAGTCTAGCACAACTATCCCGTGCAGAACAATTCACCGACTCATTCCGCCGATCTCACCACACTCATTTACACAGTGCAGAACTTACATGTATTCGATTTTGGTAAAGGCTCCATATAGTAATCCATTAGATGATCACCAAATTTCCTTAATGGGTCATCATACCTATAATAAAAGCATCTAGTCCATCATTCAATATTCAGCCGTCATCCTTCAAAGAATTTCCGCATCAATAATCCAAAGACCTAATTCATATAACACACGACTTGATTACTTCATGAAAAGGAATGAAGACGTCATATCATCGCCATACGTCATGTATTTATCAACCTCAAACCAAATACTTGGCTGAAGGAAAATGTAATTGGGAATGCAACAATGTTGTCTCAAATCCTAAAATACTGAAAAATTTGCACAAGCCAGAGATGGGTTTTATAAGAGAACATCCAACACAATTCAAATTGGGTGAAGATGGCGAGACCCAAAGGGAAGATCCTGATAATGCGTTAAAGCAGGGACAGTATGGAGTGGGTATGAGAATAGCATTCGTCCTTTAGAAGATAATTGTACAATCTCTTGATACTCGAATCTATCAAATATAATGTGCTGAAAGAGATGTTTACCATACAGGAGTAAAATGAAGATATCGTGGATAGGATGCACAGTATTTTATGATGAAGACTAATCTGGAGAAATGGCCAAGCAAGGTTGTATTTCTGTGATGGAAAAGAGAAAAGTTTATGACAGCATGATTAATTGCCAATTATATTAAAAGCTGAATATTAAAGATGGTCAATCAGCTCCAAAGTGCAAGCAGTATGGGCTATGTCTATGAGGAAGCTACCAAAAGAATCTTAAAGGATTTATTAAAGAAATTGATAAGTGGGGATCAGAACATGAGATGGACAGTGTTGATTAATATGAAATGGGAGTGAAAAATAATCTTGAGAATGAAAAAAGTTCAAACAAATTGAATATTCAATCAAATAAGTAATCATATGCACTCACTGACCTTCGCTCATGTAGTCATTCCATATTAGAGTATGTGTATATTTTTTTCTTCAAGAAAGGACTCGTTGATTCCACCCGAAGTAACAGACAAAATATTCTTTTATTCTCACAAGTTCTTATTGTAGTCTCAAATATTCAATGATAAAACATGGTAGTTTATAGTTTAGATAGACCAAGTGACCAATACAGTTTAATGTTATTTTTTTTCTTCTATTTATTGTGTTTCATGCTTCAACTCTTGGAGGGACATATGACGAATGATACCTCATGTGCATCTTTTGTCTGTTGACTTGTGTGGCTAGACACACAAGTTCTCTTTCTGTCCTACATTTGAAAAGGTGATTCTTCGTAGTACAATACCCTTTTCGATATGCAATTTCTCTTATAAGGAAAGTTTCTTCCTCTGTAAGAAACGATGTTTTTTTCTTTAAAAGACTGTCTTCTTATTGCCCAATGCACACATTTTGTTGTATTAGTATAAAAACATTGTTTTGTGTTTTTGCCTGTTTTTGTTCCTGTTCCCTGCAAACATTTCATCTCGAAACAAACCGCCACGCCCCAAGTAGACGTATCCTCCTTTGTTACATGGGCGCAGCTCGCCAGTTGATTGGTTAATAGTAGGGAAATGTTCCCAGAAATGTTCGCAGTCACTGCAAACAGACCACAATACGAATCTGTGCATATGAAATGCTTCGGCCCTGGCCGCCAGCCATTCATAATGTATTCAATTTGAATCGTACTACTTCGAAGACGTCAGGAACACGAAGCAGTAAAGTGACAAAGATACAGATTATTAAAAATTTTGCAATTAGAAATGGCCCTCGAGTTTTCATCCTATCAGAGAAACCGGCACTCATTACTTGTCTCTTGATGTATCGATGATGTTTTCCAAGTATCAGACTGAAAACTTGAACAGTATCAAAGGATAAATAAATCAATGATTTTACATAAATTAACATGTGGCTGTCGCCATCGGGACCCCTCGGGCCAGGCCCAGAGCAATTGTGGAAATAATGTTTCTGACCCCAACAACTCACATATTTGGGGTGGGCATAATTTTACCTGTATGATATAGATCATAGACAGACAAAACAATATAGCAATAGAGCAGTGATTACCTATAGTAGATGTAGTCGAACGATTACTGTCTATTCACAGCAATCCACACAGGTTTGTGTGAACTCCTGAAAAACACATCCCATGGCACCGACATGGCAAAACAGGGGTAAAACTTTTTATGAATGACATTTTGGACAGAATTACGAATTGGCTACAAATTTCATGGAATTCATGAAGTGTTTTCGAGGCTCAAGAGATAGGGCAGAGAGTGAATGAACAAACTGATATGTGAACCGCATTGTAGTGCACCTGCCAATGATATCAGCAGAGCTCGTTGGTAAAGGATTACCTTGAATTTTGATTGGGAGTGAGAGATGCATAGTCATTATCTTCAGGTGTACGCTTATTCAACATTTTCCAACATACTCTGTAACCGTAACACTCAAATCACTAACCCCTTCTATCAAATTACTTCCCGCAAACTTTGCATGAAAACATACAGAGAAGCTGCATAAAGAACAATTTGAAATTTATTTCTTCGAAGAATGAAATAAAATTGGATTTTTTAACACAATAAAACAGATGTGGTGAAAAACTTCTTGAACCCATAACCTCTGATCTGTGAGTTTGATGACGATCATGTTGTATAAATATCGACTTTTCGGTTGTGTCGGACATCCTATTGTGACCTACGTTGCATAGTTGGGTATGACAACACCATCATGATGTTAACAAATGAATTACATTTTTGCTTTTTGACTTTGTTGGCTCAGCAATGGAAATGTCGCTTGAGTATAATTACAATGAAACCAGCTGGGCTGGAGTTTTATGTCATCATCTAATTTTTGTCCTGATTTAGAATTCGATAAAACTACTGTTTATCTATTCTACAAACGTTATCTGACTAGAAGATGTCAGTTGACCACATCTGTCAATCAACACCACCCGGTAGATCCATTGATTATCCCTTTCCAGACAATACAATTATGAGAACTTTGGGGATATACTGAAAACTATTTGTTCAGAATATTGATACAAAGTTTACTGACTCAACTACTATTGTATATAAGATGTTCTCTTTACAGAAATTGAGGGAACTTTCTTCCCCAGTCTTATAAAAAACAAATGTGAAAGAAAACAGCATAACATGCAAACAGATCTTCAACTAAACTGACTGACAGACATAATATTGCAAACAGACAAGCACCCCCTCGCCAAATCCATCTACACCCAGCAGACTAATATTTAATGACATTTAATCAAGATGAGTTGAAATTTTTTTAACCAAGCATGTAGTCATACTTTTCAACATGCTCCTGGGTAGTTTTCAGCCATTGACATAGAGTGACCACCCTGGCTGGTCAGGTCAGTGAAATATTATCTATCTCTACAACAAAGGAGATATTGGGGGGCCCCTCAAGGCACTGACAAGGCTCAAGAAACACCTCTGACTTGTCTGAACATATGTTTTATGTCTGTGTTATTGAGCAGAATAGTTTGTCTTGTCTTTATCTCTCACACACAGGATGATGATGGCAATGTCCTGAAGGGCTAAATTCCAGAATAACATTGGCCTGGTTACCATGACCTGACCTCTGGTAGAACTGAGATTCCACAAACTGTATAACCCTGGCTGCCAAATCTTG
>JAVTVY010030995.1:0-12901 GCA_036873755.1 Hanleya hanleyi | reverse complement strand
AAGTACGTGTTTTTGGTCTAGGTTTGGAGCGGGCATTTCATTGAGGTACGTGTATACGGTGAGTGAAGAGACTCGTCCAACACGTATCGATTATTACTATCAGTGCTAGGTAACCCATCAAGGTTAGAATGCAAGAGCACTATAGTAAAAATAGAGAGCCAATGAAATCAGCCTACAGACCAAGTACGTGTTTTTGGTCTAGGTTTGGAGCGGGCATTTCATTGAGGTACGTGTATACGGTGAGTGAAGAGACTCGTCCAACACGTATAGATTATGACTATAAGTTCTATTAGCCAATCAGTGGCCTAGAATGGAGCCAAAGGTAACCCATCCATGTCCAGAAATACATTACCCGGGTGTACAAGAACCCAGATGTAGGCGCGGACGTCAGCGAAAGCACACCGTGAATACCCCAATTCGATTGGCTGATTGTTCGATCGCTGATTGGTTCTTTTTCTCGACCGCTGATTGGCTCTTTTTCTCGATCGCTGATTGGTCCAAATGGAACTGCCCATCTTTCCCAGGTTCATCTAGAATCCCCCTTTTTTGTGCTCAAGCTCTGACTATGGCGATACCGCAACATTGTCTCATTGAACATTGGACCGTCTGACCTGGAGGTGACCCTTTGACCTTTTGACCCGCGTCCGCGGGCGCGCGCGCGCACTGCCGGGGATGACGCGGGATGACGCGCGCGCGCGCTGCGGGGCGCTGGGGCGGGAAAACACCCCGGCGGTTGAACATTGGAACTCTTGTGGGTTTGGAGGATGAACATACGGACGTCTAAGGGAAAAAATTGGAACTCTTCTATGTTTGAAGGTAGTGTTTAGTGAAAACCCGGAAGTGACGTCACAACGTCCATCTCTACACCAAACTCACCCCCACGCACCCACAAAATGTCCACTTTCGCTACTACTCGTACCGGTGACGTCATCAATGACGTCACAGATGACGCGGACATCCCTCAAATCGGAATGTACACCCCGAGAACTACAAGATGACACCTTCCAGGACGCATTCGAACCGTGAATAGCCCATTTCGACCCCAAATACCTTTATGTACTGCCCGAAAATGTCCACTTTCGCTACTACTCGTACCGATGACGTCACCGATGACGTCACAGATGACGCGAACATCCCTCAAATCGGAATGTACACCCCGAGAACTACAAGATGACACCTTCCAGGACGCATTCGAACCGTGAATAGCCCATCTCGACCCCAAATACCTTCATGTACTGCCCGAAAATGGCCACTTTCGCTACATGCCACCGCGCATGCGCAGAATGCCGATATTTCAACCCCACACCCAGTCCATCAGATGCCCCTTCATGAATGCATCACTTTAATACCTCACTCGACCCCATCGGTCCACTAGGGGCTCCCCTAGCTCCAAAAAGGCTATTTTCATACCCTTCGGCCACCGCGCATGCGCAGAATGCCGATATTTCAACCCCACACCCAGTCCATCAGATGCCCCTTCACGAATGCTTCACTTTGATACCTTACTCGACCCCATTGGTCCATTAGGGACTCCCCTAGCTCCAAAACGTCTATTTCCATACCCTTCGGCCACCGCGCATGCGCAGAATGCCGATATTTCAACCCCACACCCAGCCCATCAGATGCCCTTCACGAATGCTTCACTTTGATACCTCATAGAACTCCATCGGCCCATTAGTGGCTCCCCTAGCTCCAAAACGGCTATTTTCATACCCTTGGGCCACCGCGCATGCGCAGAATGCCGATAGTTCAACCCCACACCCAGCCCATCAGATGCCCCTTCACGAATGCTTCACATCGATACCTCACTCGACCCCATTGGTCCATTAGGGCTCCCCTAGCTCCAAAACGTCTATTTCCATACCCTTCGGCCACCGCGCATGCGCAGAATGCCGATAGTTCAACCCCACACCCAGCCCATTAGATGCCCCTTCACATAAGCTTTACTTTGATACCTCACTCGACCCCATCGGACCCTTAGGGGCTTCCCTAGCTCCAACACGGCTATTTTCATACCCTTCGGCCACCGCGCATGCGCAGAAGGCCGATAGTTCAACCCCACACCCAGCCCATTAGATGCCCCTTCACATAAGCTTCACTTTGATACCTTTGGTGAGAGAGAGAGAGAGAATTATTAGGTTTAGCGTCACATTCAGCAATCAATATGTCACCTCAGCTGTCTGGATAGAGATCACGACACAAAAACTGGCCGCCATCTTGTCCCACCTCCCACACGACACAAAAACGGGCCGCCATCTTGAACCCACCATGCACTGACTGACACCACCACACGACACACAAACAGACCGCCATCTTGTTCCACCTCCCACAATATATACACAAACAGACCGCCATGTTGTCCCACCTCCCACTTCAGCCCACTTGCCTATAAATAGCCTGTAAATTGACATTTTATTTACAAAATAGAAGCATGAGTTCCTCCAGAAGAAGAGCCCTTTTTACACACCATCCGCCTAGAGATCCGAGAAATGGTGCTACAGAACATAGAGAAATAGTTAGCGTTGAAGAAGCTAATGGAATGATAATAACGACAAGTTTTCAGCAGGAGATTGAAGACGAAGCCACGTTAATACGCAGTACAGAAGAGCTGGCACAACTCCGGCGAGCTGTAATTGCAGAAGAAGATGGCCGATTGCAACGACAACAAAGTCAAGATCATTTATGCATATGTCAGGAGTGCTGGGTGACGCTCACGTGTGTTGGCGATACGTGTCATTGCGTTGAGGCTGGAGAAAACCATCTCAATGGAATAGCCAAAAAAAAATTTTTTATCATTGAATAAAAAAGAAAAAAAAGATTCATGGAGCCAAAAAAAATCTTTTTCATTTTATATGTTTTTTTAACAATTAAATATTGAAATTAAGAAAGGGGAGGGGTGAATTGGAGGGGGGACAGGGGAGTAAGCAAGGTGGATGGAATAGCCCCCATTTTTTCTTTAATAATGAACCCATGGGGTCGAGTGAGGTATCAAATTGAAGGTGAAGTGAAGGAGCATGTAATGGGTTGGGTATGGATTGAACTATGGGCATTTTGCGCATGCGCGGTAGCCGAAAGGTATGAAAATAGACGTTTTTGGAGGTAGGAGATAGCCAAAAAAAAAAATTTTTAAAAATGGACCAATGGGGTCGAGTGAGGTATCAAATTGAAGGTAAAGTGACGGAGCATCTAATGGGGTGGGTATGGGATTGAACTATCGGCCTTCTGCGCATGCGCGGCGGCCGAAGGGTGTGAAAATAGCCTTTTTGGGGTTAGAGGCGTCCCTAATGGTCCAATCGGGTCGAGTGAGGTATCAAAGTGAAGGTGACGTGAAGGAGCATCTGATAGGACTGGGTGTGGGCTTGAATTAGGGTGATTCTGCGCATGCGCGAAGGCCGAAGGCTATGAAAATAGCCTTTTTTGGAGCTAGGGGAGCCCCTAATGGTCTAATGGGGACGAGTGAGGTATCAAAGTGAAGCTGAGGTGAAGGAGCATCTAATGGACTGGGTGTGGGGTTGACATATCGATAAAAAATGGATATGACCTTGAACTGATCACGTGACCTCCCCGTGATGACAAATACCCAGAACCAAGTCAGTACATGCATCCCATAGTCCCAGGTCACGCCCGATTCACGCAGACCGGAAGTGACGTCATACACCTGCGCACAACCGTGATGGAAAAAAATGGATATGACCTTGAACTGATCACGTGACCTCCCCGTGATGACAAATACCCAGAACCAAGTCAGTACATGCATCCCATAGTCCCAGGTCACACCCGATTCACGCAGACCGGAAGTGACGTCATACACCTGCGCACAACCGTGATGGGAAAAACCCAGAACCAAGTCAGTACATGCATTCCATACAGGCAGAATGCAGGCAGGCAAGCAAGGCAGGGATGCAGGCAGGCAGGCAGGCAGGGAGACAGGTCAGGTCAGGTAAGTCAGATTGAATACACCCCTTTCCCTAAAAATCGACTCCTTTTATACGTTTTTCTACAGGCCACCATCTTGTCCCACCTCCCACACACTAAAACACGCCGCCATCTTGTCCCACCTCCCACACAACACACTAAAACAGGCCGCCATCTTGTCCCACCTCCCACACAACACACTAAAACAGGCCGCCATCTTGTCCCACCTCCCACACGACACACTAAAACAGGCCGCCATCTTGTCCCACCTCCCACACGACACTAAAACTCGCCGCCATCTTGTCCCACCTCCCACACAACACACTAAAACCAACCGCCATCTTGTCCCACCTCCCACACAACACACAAAAACAGGCCGCCATCTTGTCCCACCTCCCACACAACACACTAAAACAGGCCGCCATCTTGTCCCACCTCCCACACAACACACTAAAACCAACCGCCATCTTGTCCCACCTCCCACACAACACACTAAAACCAGCCGCCATCTTGTCCCACCTCCCACACAACACACTAAAACCGGCCGCCATCTTGTCCCACCTCCCACACAACACACTAAAACCAGCCGCCATCTTGTCCCACCTCCCACACTCCCTCACGCGCACAATTATGACGTCACCACCAAGCGCAATTACATTCTCGCATTTGATTGGTCAATATTTCAAAATTGACCTCTATGACCTCTACATCCGGGTGAAATATTACTTTAGATGCGGGCTATATACTACTAATGTAACATGTTCCCTTATACACAAATATTTCATGCATATAGATCTGTTTCTATGAACCTACAATATGTGTCAACCAACTGTTACATTGAAATGATAAACATTTATATGGCCATCAATAACTTTTAACTCAAACTAGACTTTCCTTAATTTTGTCCACAAATGAACAGCAGTGCCATATAGCAACTTTAAATTAATGCAGATTTGATCTGATATTTTCTCTCTGAATTTTGTTGACAAGTGAGCTATCTCTGTATGACTACCATCATTCAATTGATCCAATCACACAAATCCTTGATTGACATGTCACTTCATTTATTCTTTTTAGATGGTGCTAGATTAACTGATAATGTTGAGTAAGGTACACGTAATTTCATATTAACCAAATTCATGTTTGCCAAACTCACAGGATGCAACAAGTACAAAATCGAACAAGCTTGTTATGACAATTATTCAATTGATTTAATGACCCAAACTTCTGATTCTTAAACGGTCCTTGATCAACTCGAACCTGTATGATCTCTGTACTCACATGTTACAATGATAGATGCATTGCTGGAATTGATATTTTAAATAAGTATAAAAAAAAAACTGGAACAATATTGTATGACTAATACTTGTAATTTTCTGTGATTTGCACCTTGTAATGTAGTGCTGATACAATTGATATATGTAGAGCATATGTAGTGGTTATTCATACATGCATATAATGGTATACTTTTAATAGTATACTGTGTAGTGTGAGTACGGTATACTAACCATTATGAATATGTAATTGAAACATTGAATGTGTAAAGATTGATCATCAAGATGTGATAACGGTCTCGTTCATAGGTTATTAATTAGACGGTCTATACATGTAAGCATATCCTCAAACTCAGTCCACGATTCTCACGTCACTTTTCTCAACTATACCCATTCCATATGTGCACAAAAAACTCATTGACTATTGGTGTATGGAACCTGAATGGAATCATTCAAAAATTACACGGGGGTGTTCGCCAAAACAAGCTTGATGACGAGAACACTTCTACCCTACTTCGTTCTTTCGATATTTTGGGACTAACAGAAACTCATACATCCAGTGACTCCGAAATCTCTCTCCCAGGCTTTACGCTAAAGCATGTAAAACATAGACCTAAACACCGTAAGGCTAGAAAGGCCTCCGGCGGTGTAGCGCTTTTGGTGAGAGACGATATTGCCCAGGGCGTAATACCTATCCATAAAAATATATGTAATTCTGCTGTCTGGGTCAAATTATGTAAAAAACAATTCGACTTCCAAAATGATACATTTATTTGTATCTGTTATATACGGAGCCGTGGAAGGGACAGACGTTTTATTTATATTTTCGGTCTTCGAAAAAAAAAAAAAAAAAAATGTCCCTTCCATGTCAGTGAAAAGGGAATTTTTTTTTATTTTTCTGGCCGTCAAAATAAAAGTTTTTCTTCTTTTGCATCAACTGAATTATCTCGGGCCCTTAGATAATTGCCCAGTGAGAAAGCAGCATAGTGGGCTATGGTACGAGAATCGCAGGCTCTCATTGGTCAATTATCTTGGACCCCGAGATAATATCTAGGGCCCCGAGATAATCAGCCAATGAAAACTTTACTTTAGTATCGTTTCCTTATAGAATTATCATCCATTTGCGGCGTTGGCCCGCTTCAACTATGATGTGAATGTTTCCCCATAAGTAGTCATTAATGACGGGTATACTTGGCTTTCATTGAACTATGGTATTACCTTCACAGAATAGCAGCACAAAGGCGAAATGGCGGTCGGATGAATAGGGGAGAACAAAAGCGGTTTTCATTGGCTGATTATCTCGGGGCCCTAGATATTATCTCGGGGTCCAAGATAATTGACCAATGAGAGCCTGCGATTCTCGTACCATAGCCCACTATGCTGCTTTCTCATTGGGCAATTATCTAAGGGCCCGAGATAATTCAGTTGATGCAAAAGAAGTAAAACTTTTATTTTGACGGCCAGAAAAATAAAAAAAAATCCCTTTTCACTGACGTGGAAGGGACATGCGTTTTTTTTTTTTTTTCGAATACCGAAAATATAAATAAAATTTCTTTTTCACAAGTTTTGAAAGAAAAAGGAAAAAAATTCTGTTTTCCTAAGGGTGAAAATATAAATAAAACGCATGTCCCTTCCACGGCTCCGTAGTTATATACCACCTGAGAACTCTTCTTTTGGTAGAGAACACAGTGTCGAAATTTTGGACGGTCTTGAGGAGGATATGATATATTTTGCTAGCAGGGGAGACATAATGTTATTGGGTGATTTTAATGCACGTACAGGTACATTACAAGATTTTATAGTGGATGATGATGTAGAACACATATCCGTGTCAGATTCATACAGGTGTGACACTTTGCTTAACAGAAACTCAAAGGATCCCATAATTAAGAGTATGGGTCGTAAACTCATTGAAATTTGTCAGTCTCATCAATGTAGGATTTTGAATGGACGGACACTAGGAGACCTTTGTGGGGAGTTTTCTTGTATTAAGGAAATAGGCAATAGCCTGGTTGATTATATTTTAGTTAATAATGACCTTAGGAGGTCTGTCTTGGAGATGACAGTTCATCCCATTACCTGTATTTCCGACCATAGACCTGTATCCGTGAAAATTAAGACTGGATTATGGAGAACAAAACTGTCTAACAATTTTACAGAACGTACATATACTGGGACACACCCACTACCCCAAAAATTTGTATGGTACAAGGAAGATGTAGCGAATTTCTTGAATAGCATAGAGGTTGCTGTCTCCAAAACTGCTCAAACAATTTCTGATCCAGAAACCGACTTAGAATCCAGCATATCTGCATTATGTGACCTCCTAACACATGGAGCGGAATGCAGTATGTCAAAAATTACTAAAAAATATGTTAATACTAGGAGCAAATCACTTGTGCCAAAACCAGTTAACAAGCCATGGTACAACACAGAGTGTAAGTCTCTAAATAAGGAACTTCGGAGCCTTAACAATGCTTATAATCGCAACAGTGATGATCCCAACCTGAAGACAAAAAATTTCAGAAAACATAAGGAGTACAGAATTAAAACTAAGCGGTGCAGGACACAGTACCGACAGACACTTTTAAACGAGCTCAATGCTGTGTCTCAAAGTGACCCTGCATCTTGCTGGAATACTGTCAAGAAGCTGAAAAAAGAGAGCAAAGGGAACTCTGCCCAAAATATTGATATTAGTACATGGTTTGATCATTACAAGTTACTGCATAGCTCTAAGCCTGCAAATATGCAGTCGGGCAGTGATGAAGTGAGAGAGGAATTGACAGATTTGGAAAACAGTAGTACATGTCCACCTTTGGACGATAACCTGAACTTGCCCATAGTAGCAAAGGAAATTTCAGATGCCGTGAAACTCTTAAAGAATGGAAAATCCAGTGGATATGATTCAATTAGTAACGAAATGGTAAAAGCTGCATACCCATTAATTAAGAACATTCTATTAGTACTCTTTAACAGAATCCTGCTCTCTGGTCATTTCCCTCAGGCATGGTCAACTGGTCTGATTGTTTCAATACACAAAAGTGGTAGTTCATCAGATACCAATAATTTCCGGGGTATAACACTCAACAGCTGCCTAGGGAAGCTGTTCTGTTCTATTCTCAACACGAGAATTATCAATTTTGCAGAAGAAAATGATCTGATATCAAAGTCTCAAATAGGATTCAAGAAAGGCTGTAGAACAACGGATCATATCTTTGTTATGAAAACTTTAATAGATAAATATACAGGTAGGAAAAACAAATTATATGCTAGCTTTGTCGATTTTTCCAAAGCTTTTGATTCGGTTTGGCATGACGCCTTATTTCTTAAAGTGCAGAAAGCCGGTATAACTGGCAACATTTATAGCATTATTAAGTCCATGTATACATGTAGTAATGCTATAGAGTTAAGTCATTAACCTGTCTCAGCGACAGTTTTCCTATTACACGTGGTGTCCATCAGGGCAACGTGTTAAGCCCAATACTGTTTAATATATATATTAATGATTTATTGACTGAATTGGACACTGACAAGTCCCCAGTCCTGTGGGATGAGCCTGTACATAGTTTGGCCTATGCCGATGATATTGTCTTGTTGTCACTGGATAAAGAAGATCTACAAAGAAAACTTAACAAATTAGGTATGTTTATTAACAAATGGGACCTATCTGTTAACTTAGGCAAGACCAAAGTGGTAGCTTTTGGGACTAATAAGCCAATTAACCATTATTTCAGTATAAATGGTGAACAGGTCAAATGTGTTAACAGATACAAATACCTTGGGGTTATATTACATAGTAATGGCCAGTTTAACCAAGCCATTACAAACTTATCTTGTACAGCTAGAAAAGCTATTGTTGCTCTGAGAAATGCTGTTAACCCGAATGAAATTAATATGGGTCTATCATGTAAACTGTTTGATTGTATAATACAACCCATTTTACTGTATGGTTCAGAAGTGTGGGCAGGTTACATAGATAAAGATAAAGAAATTACAGATATCTTGCTTAAGGTTAATGAGGTGGAAGCTGTCCACATGAAATATTGTAAACAGATACTTGGAGTACACTCCAGATCTGTCAACATGGCGGTACTTGGTGAACTAGGAAGAACTCCTCTGAAGGTTGCTGCAATTGTTAATAGTATCAGCTTCTTTCTACATATTGTATCATCCAGTCCCAGTACTTTGATCTATAAGGCCTACCTCGAACAAACTGAAGCTAGAAGCCCAAACTGTTGTAACTGGGTTACCTTCATCAGAAAAACTCTCTCTGTGACTGGTTGTGCATATCTGTGGGAGAATCAAGGTTGCAATTCCCCAAAATCAACCCTAAACTTTATTCGGAAAACTTTAACTAATATATTTGTTACACTCTGGAAAAGTAAGATCTCTGAATGTAATAAACTGGAGACTTACAGTACTTTCAAGGAAACACTCGGAGGTGAGGATGCAATTTTTTCTATACCAAATAGACACCATCGTGTAGCCCTGACACGGTTCAGAATTAGTGCCCACAAATTGGAAATTGAAAAGGGGCGCTATCATAATATACCTCGTGAACAACGGCTCTGTCTCACCTGTAAGGTTGTTGAAGAATGCACGAGATTACAACCCCAGAGAGATAAACTCTTTAACTGTATCGGACCATATTTATTAAATCTATTTGATGATACTATTTCCCTATTTAGATGGATAATGAGTACAACCATCCAAGCAGTAGTAAACAGTGTAGCGAGATATGTATACGAATGCTTTGAGTATTTGAAAGACTCGTAGTCCATACATGTATATGTTTATCTACTATATGTCTCCCCTGTGGCCAAATGATAGGCCATCTATCTTCGACCACTTATAGGTATATCCTGGAAATCTTTATATACTTATTTGAAATATTTATTTGTTTTAACATGCTGTGCCATTAGCCTTCGGGCATAAGGAGCAAATAAAGTCTTATCTATCTATCTATCTATCTATCTATATAGCATATGAAGTCCTGGTAAACTTGTGTACATATACATTTATCATATCTCAGAGAAGCATGTAGACTTTTGATTGGCTGACAGACCTCATGTGTGATGCTGTATTGTCAACTTGCTGGTCGAATATATATCGTATACCCCCGTCGCCAAGGGCAACGAACAGGTGTTCACTAGATTCCATCGTCTGCTCACACGGACGATGAAGTTGTTGAAAAGCGGGCTAATATTATTCCCAGCAACACCAAAAAATCGAACAAAGCGTCCGCCAGAACTTTGAAGTATTACCTGAAAGAGAAGGGACAGAGTGAAGAATTCGAAGGATTCTCGGCCGAGAGGTTAGCAGAGGTACTCAGTCATTTTTATTTGGATGCCCGAAAACAAGACGGAGAATTGTACAAAATATCCACTCTCGAAAACTTTCGACATTCTCTGAATCGTTACCTGAAGGCCCCACCGTATTTGAAAACTTTTGATTTGATTAGAAATTCGGAGTTTAATGAAGCCAACGAGTGCTTCAAAGCCGCACTTGCAGAGTTGAAGGCATCTGGAAAAGGCGACACCGATCATTATGAGCCCATAAACGAGTCCGATCGTTGTAAACTCTACAAGTCTGTTCTCATGTCCCCAAAAACCCCAACCGGGCTTGCAAATAAAGTTCAGTTCGATGTACGTCTGTTCTTCTTTAGAAGGGGAGTGGAGAATATGGAAAAGATGACAAAAAACACATTCATCATCAAGCGAGACCCGAAAACTGGGCAGAGGTATGTGAAAAAAAAGGAGGATGAACTCACAAAAAATCGCTGGGCCCAGCAAAAAGAGGGTGTTACCGGATTCATGCCTGAAGAAGAAGGTTCCCCGTTCTGTCCTGTTGCTTCATTCGAAAGTTATATCTCCAAACTCCATCCGAAATGTGATCGCTTGTGGCAGTACCCGGTTGATAGTTTCCTCGACGACGATAAAGTTTGGTATTATAACAAACCTATTGGAAAACACCGCTTGGCAGCCTTCATGACCAACCTGGGCACTCGTCTGAAACTTTCTGAACCATACACTAACCACAGTATACGAGCAACCGGCATCACCATCCTTGGTAGAAACAACTATTCAGCATCTCAAATAATGGTTGTCACAGGTCACAGATCTGTCTCGTCGCTGTCGGTTTACCAGCGAGTAAGTGATGGCGAGAAACTGCAAATGGGCCACACGGTTGCGTCAGTAGCCTTTCCTGACACGGTGGGTTCAACCCGAAAGACGAATACCAGTACGCATACACTTCCAGTAAATGTTCTTGTCAAACCCCATCCTGCAGAAACTGTGACATCATCTTCTCAGTACCCTACACCCACGTCAAATGATGCCACGTCGGCCGTGTTACACACCCAGGATGTACGAGCAGAAGGCCATGCTGACGACTTTGATTTTGATCTTAATCAGCTGTTTTGTGAATTCGACAGCACCGCTGTCCCGCCCACAGCTATCCTGGTCGCCGCAAATCCCTCAGCGCCAATGTTCAATAACTGCACAATAAATGCAATCAACATGATCGTGCGAAAATGAAGCAAATACCTATACTTCTGCCAAATTGTGCAGGACAGTTTGATTTTTCTGATTTTTCTCTCGAACTGTAAATTTAAGTCAGTTCATGTTGGTCCTTCTCCTGTGTGATGTTATGGAAACATGACACAAGTGACACTGTCGAGTGACACGGTGTTGAATTATAGACAGAATGGAAATGTAACAGTTCACACGTGTATTTGAAACTTACATATCCACGCAACAGATGTGAATCCGGAACGGGTCTTTCGATGTATTTATTAACAAAAGGTATATAATCTAGATATTATACTCGTCGATGGCTATTAAATATTAAATATGAAATTGAGATTAAGCTTAATGTTCCAGTATTTTATACGTTTCTGATTTTCAGAATAGAACATAAGAGATGAAGCTGAATTTGAAGTTAGATTGTTCATTCTTTATCACCGAAGCCCACCGGTATTTCACACGAAAACCGGGTTCATTGTTCACGGATTACAGTATATGTTATCGTTATCTTTGCTCCTCCCTTAGTACGTTTTAAAGATGAGGATTGTAAAAATGATACATTTGTCTTTGTGTTCATTTTTTCCGGTGCATGCTGTGGATCGTTCTGAAACCAGTGCAAGTCCGATCGAAGTCCGTTCCATTATGTCGGCCTTGAAGTCCAAAGTGATTCTTAATGCTCTGAGATATGATAAATTCGTTATACATCGCCCTTCCGGGGTAATACGGGATTCGATTTGGTTTCTCTCGCCATATTTTCCTCGGCTGCGCCTCGGAAAAATATGGCGAGAGAAACCAAATCTCATCCCGTATTACCCCGGAAGGGCGACGTATAACTAATAGTATGTAAGATATATTGTGACTTCACACAAATATCCACTTTTGTGTATGAATACATTAATTGTGTGATATCTGATGTGCTATATTTGAGGAATTATTATATGTGTATGTGTATTCGAAATTAAACAACCTAAACATTTCTGCTAGTAATCAACATGCCTGTAAGTGATTTTACACAATTCTGCAATCCCATATACATGTATATGTAATAATTATACCTAGACTGTATGAACTACAGTATTAGTTATACGTGGCCCTTCCGGGGTAATACGGGATGAGATTTGGTTTCTCTCGCCATATTTTTCCGAGGCGCAGCCGAGGAAAAATATGGCGAGAGAAACCAAATCTCAT